>PVIY010015039.1:0-54903 GCA_004026745.1 Myrmecophaga tridactyla
GATACCACCTCACACCTATAAGAATGGCTGCTATGAAACAGACAGGAAACTAAATGTTGGAGAGGATTTGGAGAAACTGGGACACTTATGCACTGCTGGTGGGAATGTATAATGGTGCAGCCGTTATGGAAGACAATTTGGTGGTTCCTTAGGAAACTACATATCGAGTTGCCCTATGACCCGGAAATACCACTACTTGTTATATACCCAGAAGAGCTGAAAGCAGTGGCACAAACAGACATTTGCACACCGAAGTTCATAGCAGCATTATTCTCAATTGTGAAAAGATGGAAACAATTCAAATACCCATCAACAGACGAATAGATTAACAAAATGTAGGATATACACACGATGGAATATTATGCAGCAGTAAGATGAAATGATTTCCTGAAGCACATGACAAGATGGATGAGCCTTGAGGACATAATGCTGAGTGAAATAAGCCAGACAGAAAATGATAGATACTGTATGACTCCACTTTTATGCTCATGGTAAAGGTGAAATCAGAGGCTTATAATACAGAATATAGGGGACTTAGAGATGGGGCAGGCAATGGTGGCTCAGTGGCAGAGTTCTCACCTGCCATGCCGAGACTTGGGTTCAACTCCCGGTGCCTGTCCATGCAAAAAAGTAAAATGAAGCTAGAGATGGGTGAACGGTTAGCTAATGAGGTTGAACTCAAATGTAAGAGAATAGATAGAAGGGAAGGCAGTTTTTGAGTAGGTCTGTAAATAATGTTACCATATTGAAGGTGAACATGATTGAAAGGAATTGTATCAAACTATGTGTCCCATTGATTAACACCAGAAATATAAGTAAGTTCTTGCAAGAACTACTTCAAAGGTATGATTTGTGTACAAAGAGTGTTTAAGTCCAGGGTACAGGTGGAAAACTGCTATTGCATGCTATAGGCTATGTTTAACAGGAAAACCACAGCAACATCAGGGGTAAATAATGGGGGAAGGAATAAGATTTAAGGGGAGGTTTAGACTTCCTATTTGGTGAGGGTGTGTTTATTAGCTATTTTTCTCTTGGGAACAATGAAACTATCTAAAATTGAGAGGGTTGATGGACTGGAGTTTGAGCATTATACATGATGAGTAATGAATGCTGGTGGCTGAAGCATGCTCCAAGAAGCAGATTGGCGAACGATGGTGTATACATATGATTGAATATTGGGCTGCTACAAAAAGGAATGAAGTCGTGAGGCATGCAATGATGTGAATGAACTTGTGGGACATTTGGTAAGGCAAAATAAGCCAGAAATGAAAAGAACAATTATTGTATGGTCTCCTTTAGAAAATACTTATAAGAAAATAGGGGCCTAGATTGTAAGCTCTTATAGCAGACACATTTATTCCAGGGTGGTAATTATTATTTCTGGATTTTGAGAGGCTCTTTTATATATCTATAATCTGGTATTTAGAGATAAGAATGAAGCCGATCAGGTTGGGATTAAGGTAATTCAGAACACAGGGGTAAAGAAGACATTGTCTATATTTTAGAAACCCACCTACACTTTGAGACCAAAGAAAGAAAGATTTATTTTGTCTGGAACTTCATTTTCCTGTAGCATATAATCTAACTCAACCTGTCCTGGTAGCTCATTTGAACAACTGAAAAACAAAGAGCCCAGAATAAGAAAGAGGGCCTTTAATCCTGTATAGCTTAATGTAATGCCTAAAATTGTAAAATTGTAACCCATGTAAAAGTCTGAAATATGTTCCACAACTGATTGTCATGTGTGGTAGTTAGATTCAGTTGTCACTTTGGCCAGGTGAAGGCACCTAGTTCTGTTGCTGTGGACATGAGCCAATGGCAGGTGAACATCACCTGTTGCTGATTACATCTGCAGTTGGCTAGGAGGCGTGCCTGCTGCAATGAATGACGTTTTACTTAATTGGCTGGTGCTTAAATGAGAGAGCTCAAGGTAGCACAGCCCAAGCAGCTCAGCATACCTCATCTCAGCACTCACAGCTTAGCTCAGGCCTTTGGAGGTGCAGAAAGGAATCACCCCAGGGAAAGTTGTTGGAACCCAGAGGCCTGGAGAGAAGGCCAGCAGAGATCGTCCTGTGCTTTCCCACGTAAGAAAGAACCTCAGATGAAAGTTAGCTACCTTTCCTCTGAAGAATTAATGAAATAAATCCCCTTTTATTAAAAGCCAATCCATCTCTGGTGTGTTGCATTCCAGCAGCTAGCAAACTAGAACACTCACTAATATGAACTAATTTTAATGAACAAATTCTGGGAGTTATAATCTAGAGTATAGGTTAGCAGGAGATAGAAAGAGGATAAAAAATGGGCAGGTGATGTTTAAGTTGTTCAGAATGTTTAGTAAGGTTGATTGTAAGTGTTCCGAAATGGATGGAGGTGATGGTAGCACAATACTATAAGTATAATTAACAGTGCTGAGTGTGAATATGGTTGAAAGGGAAAGTCTAGGGTTCTGTATGTCATTAGAAGAAAAGCTAGAAGATAAAACATGGCTCGGTACAACATAGCAAAACCTGTTGTAGATGATGACTGTAGTTAATTGTACAAGCATAAGAAAGTTCTTACATGAACTAAATTGTACATCACTATTACAAGGTATAGGTATACGGATGGTATATGGAAAAAAATACAATTAATGCCAACTAAGGATTGTAGTTAACAGTAACATTGTAATATTCTTTCATCAGTTGTAACAAAGGTACTATACGAAAGCTAAACATCAATAATAGGGGAATATAAGAGGTATGGGATTTTTTTCTGGAGCAGTAAGAATATTCTCAAATTGATTGTGTTGGTGAATGCATAACTATGCGAATATACAAAGTGCCATTGATTGTACACTTTGGATGGATTGTATGGTGTGTGAATGAAACTGAGAAAGAAAGAAAGAAAAGAAAAAGAGGATGCATAGAGAACAAGGAATAGGGATATTATGCTTTGTTGTAACTGCTAGCTCAGAGAGTGGAGGGAGAGATAAGGAGGGAATACTCACTTACTGGCCAGCCAGACTCAAACTTTTTCTATGAGCTTTCCAACCCCACTATGCTTCAGTGTTATTTTGCCATATCAGGTTGGCACTGGACCAAACCTGCCAATTTTCTGGCCTGTGGTATTGCTCTGGTTTGAAGCTGTTATGTACCCTAGAAATGCCATGGCCTTTTTCCTAATCCAATCTTGTGGGGGCAGCCATGTTTCTTTCAATCCTGATTCAGTATTGTGGGGTGGAAACTTTGATTAGGATTGTTTCCAGGGAGATGTGACACACCCAATTGTGGATGTGTCCTTTTGATTAGATGGAGATGTGACTCTGGTGATTCAAGGTCAGCCTTGATTAGTTTACTGGAGTCCTTTAAAAAAGGAGACATTTTGGAGAAAACACAGATGCTTCAAAGCTGACCAGAAATGCAAACATTTGGAAATGCTTGGAGTGCCAACAGAGAGAGAAAACACCTAGACATATGGACGTTTGGAGATGCAGAGCCCAGCAGAAATTGACACGTGCCTTCCCATGAGATACTAAGCAAGCCAGAACCCAGAGTTGTGTCCTGTGTCCTGAAGGAGCTAAGTGAAGGACCACAGAGGCTTAGAGAGGAAACCACTGGCATCAGAAACTGGAAACTGCAGAATCAGGAACAAGAATCAAAAGATGCCAGCCATGTGCCTTCCCATGTGACAGACATAGGCCTTTCTTGAGTTAAGGTATCTTTCTCTAGATGCCTTAGTTTGAACGTTTTTATGGCCTTAGAACTGTAAAACTGTAACTTATTACATTCCTTTTTTTTTAAAGGCCATTCCATGTCTGGTATATTGCATTCCAGCAACATTTAACAAACTAATACATATATTCACAAGACAGATAATGAGCCTTCCAGAAAATGTGAGGAGAGAAAAAAACACAATTAGAAAGCTTCACCTCAGCTGATCCTCTGTATGTGGCCATCTCATCCCCCACTGAGGACCAAACCATCATGAGTTTGTTGCTGGGAGCTGTTCTGAAATCGCACAACCTCCTCATGGCTTCTGTGGCATCTGCAGGGTTGGGTCTGGGGAAAGAAGTCCACATGGTACACCATCTTCAATCGGAACCAGATTTGCATTTACATTTGAATAGGCATTTTAAGTCATTAATAATAGGAACAACAGCAGTAGCAACTAAAATATATTTATAGTACTTATACCACATGACAGGTACTGGCCTATGTGCTTTATGTATGCTAGCTCATTTTATCATCATAGTGATCCTATGAGTTAGATATTGTAGCTGTCCCCAGTTTACTCTTGAGGCTCAGAAAGTTTGTATGACTTACACACAGGCACAATGCTAGCAAGTTGAGAAGCCATAATTTGAACACATGCAGTTTGTTTCCATAGTTTGCTCTCTCAAGGCTAGTGCTCCTAATGATTCTACCATTCTACTATTAATTAGAATCTATGTCCATCCACTGAACAAGAAAATAACTTCTCTTCTCATTTCTACCCCTCCTACTCCATCTTCCTTCTTTAATTATCTGGAATTTTAGCTCAAGATTGTAATTTAAAAGTTTTATAATAAAAACTTATTTAGAGGTGGGGCAAGATGGTAGCATGGAATTTGGTCTGTCCTCTAGGGTAGCTGGTGAATGGCTGGCAACTGTATGGAACAACTGTTTGAGGGACTTCAGTGACCAGTTGCACATTGTGCACTAGTCAGGAATGGTGTAACAGTCGAGATCCTGCTCAGAATTGTGAGTCGTCCAAACTGTTGTTGCTGGTGCCCCTCCCCAATGGGCATAATGAGGTAATGAGAGGCTTTTCTGGGCCTGCTGAGACCAACCACCCTGCCAGGTGCTGCAAAAAGCCAAGCACCAAACCCCAAGCCGGACCATTCTAGCCAATCCTAAAGAACACCTAGAGCAATATATAAGATTCCACAAGGGTTCCATGCACTAGAGTAACTTTCCAGAAACCTACAACCTCCAGATGGATCCCTGGACCAAATAAGTCCTGAAACCTGGAGGGGCCAGCCTCTCCAGAACATCAGATAGTTCCATCTCCCTACCCCATATTATTATCTTTATTTATTTTGTATTATCAAACTGAAACAACATACAAACATGAACATTCTTAACATACAAACATTCCGTGTATGGTGTACAATAACAGCTCATAATATCAACACATAGTAGTATATTCATCACCATGATCATTTTTTAGAACATTTACATCACTCCAGAAAAAGAAATAAAAAGAAAAAAGAAAAAAATCACCCATACCATACCCATTACCCCTCCCTCTCATTGACCACTACTATTTCCATCTACTCAATAAATTTTAAACTTTGTTCTCCCTATTTTTTTCTATATCCCTTACCACTCCCTTTCATTGTTCACCAGTATTTCAATCTACTCAATTTATTTTAACATTTGTTCCCCCTATTATTTATTTATTTTTAATCCATATTTTTTACTCATTGTTCTAGTTTGCTAGCTGCTGGAATGCAATATACCAGAAACAGAATGGCTTTTAAAGAGGGGAATTTAATGAGTTGCTAGTTTATAGTTCTAAGGCCAAGAAAATGTCCCAATTAAAACAAGTCTATAGAAATGTCCAATCAAAGGCATCCAGGGAAAGATACCTTGGTTCAAGAAGGCCAATGAAGTTCAGGGTTTCTCTTTCAAGTGAAAAGGCACATGGCGAACACAGTCAGGGCTTCTCTCTCAACTGGAAGGGCAAATGGCAAATATGGCGTCATCTGCTAGCTTTCTCTCCTGGCTTCCAGTTTCATGAAGCTCCCTGGTAGGAATTTCCCTTCTTCATCTCCAAAGGTCGTTGGCTGGTGGACTTCGGCTTCTCGTGGCTATGTCGTTCTGCTCTGCTCTCTCTGAATCTCTCATTCTCCAAAATGTTTCCTCTTTCATAGGACTCTAGTAAACCAATCAAGACCCACCCAAATGGGTGGAGACATGTCATCCCCTAATCCAGTTTAACAACCATTCTTGACTAAATCACATCATCCAGGGAGATGATCTGATTACAGTTTCAAACATACAGTATCGAATAGGGATTATTCTACCTTTATGAAATGGGATTTATACTAAACAATGGCTTTTCTTAGGGGGCATACTTCCTTTCAAACCAACACACTCATCTTTCAATATCGTAGATAAAAGGAGCATCAGTCACAAGGTTTTCACAATCACAGTCACATTGTAAAAGTTATATCTTTATACAATCATCTTTAAGAATCTAGGCTACTGGCACACAGCTCAACCAACAGCTTCAGGTACTTCCCTCTAGCCACTCCAATACAGCATGAACTAAAAAGGGGCATCTATATAATGCATAAGAATAACCTCCAGGATAACCTCTCGACTCCATTTGAAATCTCTCAGCCACTGAAACTTCATTTTGTCTCATTTCTCTCTTCCCTCTTTTGGTCAAGAAGGCTTTCTCAATCCCTTAATGCTGGGTTCTGGCTTATCCTGGGATTTCTGTCCCACACTTCCAGGGAGATTTACACCCCTGTGAGTTCTGTGCCATATAGGAGGAGGACAGTGAGTTCACCTGCTGAGTTGGCTTAGAGAGAGAGGCCACATCAAAGCAACAGAAGAGGTCAGAGAATCTTAGGGTGAATCTTAGGCATAATTTTAAGTAGATTTAGCCTATCCTTTGCAGGAATAAGTTTCAAAGGGGCAAACCCCAAGATTGAGGGATTGCTGGATTGGTTTGGTTGTCCCCACTGCTTGCGAGAATATCAGAAATTCTCCAAATGGGGAAGTTGAATATTTCCTCCTTTACCCGCAGTGCCCCAAGGGGACTTTGCAAATTCTTCTTTATTTACTGCCCTAATTACTCTGGGATATATGGGGCATCACACTAACCCGGACAAACCAACAAAGTCTCCTGCTCTATTCAAGATTCCATGTACAAAAAAAAAAAAAAAAAAAAAAAAAAGGGCGGGCCACGGTGGCTCAGCAGGCAAGAATGCTTGCCTGCCATGCCAGAGGACCGGGGTTCGTTTCCCGGTGCCTGCCCATGTATTAAAAAAAAAAAAAAGATTCCATGTACTTATAGTGTTCAACTAAACTGACCATACAAGTTAAATTAGGAACTGCACTACCCAAAGTATAAATTTTGCACCAAATAAACATCTCTTCCTTTGGTCTTACACAAAAGTTGAAGTTTTAAAACATGGATGATATCGTCCTTTACCCAGTCTTCTGATTTACCGTAGACCTATCCAGATCAACCTCATTCATATCTCTAGCCAAAGTCTGATCACATTTTCAACTTTTTAAACAGTTCCTGTATAGTGTACTACTGACTTTCATAGCTTCAGAGCTCTAAGTCTGAGTCTCAGGTGTCACATAAATACCCAAAGTTTCTGGGGACGTATACAAGCATTTTTTTTTAACTTTTTAAAACTTTTGTATTGTATAATGTAACATATATACAAAGCTAGGAAAGAAAAAAGCAATAATTTCCAAAATAGTTACAGGTCAGATCCTAGAGTTTGTCATGGGCTACAATACTATTATCTCAGGTTTTTCCTTCTAGCTGCTCCCAAATAGAAGAGGTTAGAAGGAATAAATATTTTTTATAATCACAATGGATTTTTTCTTTTTTCTGAAAAATAATGTATATACAAAAAAGCAATAAATTTCCAAGCACAGCACCACAAGTAGTTGTAGAACATACTTCAGAGTTAGACATAGGTTACAATCCATAATTTTAGGTTTTTACTTCTAGCTGCTCTAAAATACTGGAGACTAAAAGAAATATCAATTTAGTGGTTCAGCAACCCATATTCATTTGTTAAACCTTACCTGCTCTGTATAACTCTACTGTCACCTTTGATCTTTCTATCCCACCTTAGGGGTATTTGGGCTATGCCCATTCTAGCTTTTTCATGTTGGAAGGGGCTATCAATAATATGGGGTAGGGGGATGGAACTAACCGATGTTCCAGAGAGGCTGGGCCATCTAGGTTTCAGGACTTATCTCAATAAAAATGTTTTCAAAAAATAAAAAAGGATATCAAGAAGACACTGGAGATGTATAGGGAAGAATTTGAAAGAATAAATAGAAAAATAGCAGATCTCACAGAGGAGAAAGATACTCTAGACCAAATTTAAAATATACTAGAGACACGCAATAGTAGATTTGAAGAGGAAGAAGAAAGAATAAGTGAGCTAGAAAAAAGGATGATAGAACTTGAATGGGAAAAAAGAACAAATGGCAAGAAAGATGGAAAAAGTGGAACAGGGTTTCAGGGAAATGATGGATAAGAAGAGCACAAATATAAGAATCATAGGTGTCCCTGAAGGAGAAGAGAAGAGTAAAGGACTAGGAGGAAGTTTACCAGAAGTGATATTGAGGAAAAACTTTCCAACCCTTATAAAAGACATAAATATGCAAATCAAAGGTACCCAACGAACCCCAAATAGAATAAATCCAAATAGGCATACTTGATAAATGCACAGCTATATGATGATATCATGAACCATTGATAGTATACTTTGGATAATTACATGGTATGTGAATCTATGATATACATCAATTAAAAAATTAAAAAACACACATACATCAAATCATCAGTGAAATCCAAAAAAAAGATAATAAACTTAGTCCGTATTATCTTTTTTAAGTATAATTATACCGACAATTTTTAAATCAGTCAAAAGATGCTATTTGCTGTGAATTTACCATAAACTAGCGGCTCTGCTAAAGGATTTGTTTGTTTAGTGGCCGTCTAATGTAATGTCATATCATTACCCCTATTTTTTCTGGATACAGTGCCTCTTGCTAATGGAACCCACAATTCCACTCCCTCTGTTACATAGTTTGCACAGGAGCTGCCATCTTACCAACCATGCCTTTTAGCCACAGTTCATGGCTCAAGGTTGGTTACCTGACCCAAGAACAGCCAGTTAGAGCTCATCCTTGAGAATTTTGAATTTAATCCAGAGAGGATGTGGTAACAGGAATCACAAAATCTGAACTCAGGAGCTAATAGCAGCCAGGGTTCTACCTTACTGAGGGAAGTAGTAAGGAAGAATAAAACTGACACTCAGAGAGACAGATATGAAAGCTGGGGAGAGAGCAAGAGAAAAAGAATCCTGGGGTTATTAAAGACCTTGATTTCAATTGTTTTTGAGGATCAGCTGTATCCTTGTGGTTTGGTTGTTCATCTCCTTCAATTCATTTCCCTTTTTCCTTAAGTAGGTTTGACTTGTATTCTTGTCATTTCTAATAAAAGCATCCTTATTAACACAAAAAAGAGTATGCATTCTATTCCATTGTATAGCTATTCCATAATTTTTATAACAGGTTCCTTAATAATGGCTTCCAAACTTTTATTACAAAAAAAAATGCTGCAATAATGGTCTTTTACATGTAAAAAAAAAAAAAAAGGCATACTCCAAGACTCTAATCAGACTGTCAAATTTTGAAGAGAAGCAGAAAATGCTGAAAGCAGCAAGAGAAAAAGCGATCTACTACATACAGGGGAAACCACATAAGACTGAGTTCTGACTACTTAGAAGGCACCATGGAGGTGAGAAGGCAGTGGTATGATATATTTAAGATTCTGAATGAGAAAGACTTCAAGCCAAGAAACCTTTATCCAGTCGAGTTGTCCTTCAAAATTGAGGGAGAGATTAAAATCATCTCAGACAAACAAATGTTGAAAGAATTTGCCAAAAGAGAACTACCCTACAAAAAAATTCTGAAGAGAGTTCTACTGGTTGGAAAAGAAAAAAAAAAGATAGGAGAGGGAGGAGGGTGTAAAATTGAAGAGTATCAGTAGGGTAAATTAAAGGATAAAAAGAGAGAGAAAGGGACAAAAATATATAGATCTGACAAATAAACTAAAGGAATAAAATGGCAGATTCAAGAACTGTCTTTACATTAATACCTTTGAATGTCAATGGACTAAACTCACCAATTAAAAGATACCAATTGGCAGAATGGGTTAAAAAACAGGATGCATCTATATGCTGCTTACCAAAGACTCATCTTAGACCCAAGGACATAAATAGATTGAAAGTGAAAGGATGGAAAAAGATCTTCTATGCAAGCTATAACCAAAAGAAACCAGAAGTAGCTTTACTAATAGCAGATAAAATAGACATTAAATGCAAAGATGTCATAAGAAACAAGGAAGGACACTACATTTTAATAAAAGGGACAATTCACCATGAAGAAATAACAATCATAAATGTTTTTGCTTCCAATAAGGCACTCCAAAGTACACGAGGAAAACGATGGCAAAATTGAAGGGAGCGATAGACTTTTCAACAATAATAATGGGAGACTTCAATACACCACTCTCCTCTATACACAGAACAACCAGATAGAGGATCAACAAGTAAATAGAGAACTTAAACAATTTGATACATAATTGAACCTGAAAGGCATATATAGATCACTACACCCCAAAACACCAGGATATACATTCTTCTCTAGTGCTCATGGAACGTTCTCCAGGATAGATCATATGCTGGAGAACAAAACATGTATTTATAAATTTAATAAGATTGAAATTATTCAAAGCACTTTCTCTGACCACAACATAATGAAGCTGGAAATTAATAACCACTAAAGAACCAGAACTTTCACAAATACATCTCAAATCTATGATCAAGTAATCTTCAACAAGTCTCCCAAATCCACTGAATTGGGACAGAATAGTCTTTTTCAGTAAATGGGCATGAGAGAACTGGATAGCAATAGCCGAAAGAATGAAAGAGGACCCCTATATTACACCCTATACAAAAAGTAATCAAAAATGGATCAAAGATCTAAATATAAGAGCCAGTACCATAAAACTCTTAGAAGAAAATATAGGGAAACATCTCCAAGACCCAGTTATAGGAGGTAGCTTCTTCTTCTTCTTTTTTTTTTTTCAAATTTAAACATTACTTTTAGTGTGATGCTGACACCAGCTGTGCAGAAAGGGCTCTGGAGAGATGTTCATAGCAGCAGACACCTGCGGCTCTTCTTCGGTTCTGGAGGCTCCAGGACAGCCAATATTGCTTCATCAAATACATTCTTTAAGCCTTTCTGTGTGAGTGTGGAACAC
The DNA here is from genome assembly GCA_004026745.1 of Myrmecophaga tridactyla. Classification (NCBI taxonomy): domain Eukaryota; kingdom Metazoa; phylum Chordata; class Mammalia; order Pilosa; family Myrmecophagidae; genus Myrmecophaga; species Myrmecophaga tridactyla. The sequence continues at coordinate 11,056 of PVIY010015039.1, forward strand.
TCCACATATTTGAAGCCTTCAGGTCACAGGCTAGCTTTTCAGCAGTCTCCAGAGTGACAGGCTTCTGTTTGTTCTTGGCAAGTTTCTCAGTAGTACAGGGGTCATCTCTGAAATCAATTTGGGTCCCAACAAGCAAGAAAGGGGTCTTTGGACAGTGATGAATTATGTCAAGTACCCACTTTTCTTTCACATTTTCAAATGAGGACAGAGAGAACATGGAAAAACAAACTAGAAATACATTTGTTTGTGGATAACTCAGCAGTCATAATCTGTCATAATCTTCTTGTCCTGCAGTATCAAAAAGTCCAATAGTATATGGCTCTCCACCAATCGTAACTGTGACTACATAGTTGTCAAAAACAGTTGGTACATATTCACATGGAAAATTGTTTATTGTGTAGAATGTCAGGAGACGTGTTTTACCAACAGCACCGTCACCCACAACAATTCATTTAATTGTCAGAATTGCTGAAACAGTTTTGTATCCACTTTAAATATTTCAAATTTGATGTTGACCTTAGCACCTCTGCCGGGGCATTGGCAGCAGTGCACAGAGTCTCCTCCACTCAGGAGGTTGCTTCTTAAATTTAAAAATTCAAAACACAAGCAACAACACAAAAAATAGACAAATGGAACTCCTCAAAATCAAAAGCTTCAGTGCCTCAAAGGAATTCGTCGAAAAGGTGACAAGACAGCCAACTCAATGGGAGAAAGTATTTGGAAACCGCATCCTGGATAAAGGTTTGATATCCTATGTACATAAAGAAACTTTACAATTCAACAATAAAAGAACAAACACTAAAAGTCACCCCCAAGAGAACCTCTTCTGTTGCTCAGATGTGGCCTCTCTCTCTCAGCCAACACGACAAGCAAACTCACTGCCCTCCCCCTCTCTACGCGGGACATGACTCCCAGGGGTGTGGACCTTCCTGGCAACGTGGGACAGAAACCCTAGAATGAGCTGGGACTCAGCATCAGGGGATTGAGAAAACCTTCTTGATCAAAAGAGGGAAGAGTGAAATCAGACAAAATAAACTGTCGTGGCTGAGAGATTTCAAACAGAGTCAAGAGGTATAGGGAAAAAAATAGGGGGCACCAAGCTTAAAATATATTGGCTTTTATATATTTTTATATGAGTTTGCTTGCCACGTTGGCTCAGAGAGAGAGAGGCCACTTCTGAGCAACAAAAAGGTTCTCTGGGGGTGACTCTTAGGCCTATTTTTAAGTAGACTTAGCCTATCCTTTGTGGGGATAAGTTTCATAGGAAAAAACCCCAAGATTTAGGGCTTGGCTATTGATTCGGTTGTCCCCACTGCTTGTGAGAATATCAGAAATTTTCCAAATGGGGACGTTGAACTTTCACCCTTTCTCCCTATTTCCCCCAAGGGGACTTTACAAATACTTCTTTATTCATTGTTCAAATCACTCTGGGACTTATGGGGCATCACACTGGACAAACCTACAAAATTTCATGCCCTATTCAAGGTTCCATGTATTTATGGCATTCAATTAAACTGTTCATATAAGTTAAATCAGGAAATGCACTAGTCAAAATATAAATTTTGAACCAAATAAACGTTTCTTGCTTTAGTCTCACACAGAAATTATGAATGACCATCTATTTTCAACATCCTGGAATATTGACATTCCTTTGTTCTTCCTCAAGCAAAAACATTTTTTAATTTGTACACTTAGTCACTATCATTGTACATGCTAGGCATTCCTAGATTATACCATCTCAATTTTTATTGTCTATCTTTCCTTCTGGTTTCATATGTGCCCCCCAGCCTTCCTCCCTCTATCATTCTCACATTCTGCTTCATTCAGTGTACTTAACTTATTGTGATACAATCAGGCACTATTGTGCTAACCACTTCTGAATTTTTATAATCAGTCCTGTTGCATAATCTGTATCCCTTCTGCTCCAATTACCCAATATCTACCTTTTTTCTATCTCCTGACGACCTCTGTTCTTAACTGAAATTCTCCAAGTTCATTTATTAATGTTAGTTCATATCAGTGAGACCATATAGTATTTGTCCTTTAGTTTCTGGCTAATCTCACTCAGCATAATGTATTACCCTCAAGGTCCATCCGTGTTGTTACATGCTTCATGACTTTATTCTGTCTTATAGTTGCATAATGTTCCATTGTATGTATATACCACAGCTTGTTTAGCCACTCTTCTGTTGATAGACATTTGGGCTGTTTCCATCTCTTGGCAATTGTAAATAATGCTGCTATAAACATTTGTGTGCAAATGTCCATTTGTGTCCTTGCCCTCGTGTCCTCTGAATTGATATGTAGCAATGGTATTGCCGGATCATATGGCAATTCTATACTTCGCTTCCTGAGGAACCACCAAACTGCCTTCCACAGCAGTTGTACCATTTTACATTCCCACCAACAGTGGATAAGTGTGGCTCTTTCTCCACATCCTCTCCAGCACTTGTCATTTCCTGTTTTATTGATAATGGCCATTCTGGTGGGTGTGAGATGAGATCTCATTGTGGTTTTGATTAGCATTTCCCTAATAGCCAGGGAAGTTGAGCATCTTTTCATGTGCCTTTCAGTCATTTGTATTTCCTCTTCTGAGAAGTATGTGTTCATGTCTTTTGCCCATTTTATAATTGAGTTGTTTGTCTTCTTGTTGTTGATTTGAACAAACTCTTTATATATTCTGGATATGGACCATTATCTGATATGTTGTTTCCAAACATTGTCTCCCATTGTGTAGGCTGCCTTTTTACTTTCTTGACAATGTTCTTTGATGTGCAAAAGTGTTTAATTTTGAGGAGCTCTGATTTATCTATTTCTTTCATCAGTGCTCGTGCTTTGGATGTAAGATCTAGGAAACTGCCTCCAATTACAAGTTTTACAAGAGATTTCTCTACACTTTCTTCTAAAAGTTTTATGGTCTTAGCTCTAATGTTTAGGTCTTTGATTCATTTTGAGTTAATTTTTGAATAGGGTGTGAGATATGGATCCTCTTTCATTCTTTTGCATGTGGATATCTAGTTCTCCAGGCACCATTTACTGAAGAGAGTCTTCTGTTCCAGCTGAGTTGGTGAGACTGCCTTATCAAAGATCAATTGTCCATAGATGAGAGGGTCTGTATCTGAACACTCCATTTGATTCCATTGTTCAGTATATCTATCTTTATGCCCATACCAAGCTGTTTTTTACCACTGTAGCTTTGTGAAATGCCTTAAAGTCAGGTAGAGTGAGACCTCTAACTTCATTTTTCTTTCTCAGGATATTTTTAGCTATTTGGGGCATCCTGCCCTTCCAGATAAATTTGGCTATTGGTTTTTCTATTTCTGAAAAGTAAGTTTTTGGGATTTTAATTGGTATTGCATTGAATCTATAAATCAATTTAGGTACAATTTACATCTAAATTATATTTCATCTTCCAATCCATGAACACGGTGTGCCCTTCCATTTAATTAGGTCTTCTTTGATTTCTTTAAGCAAGTTCTTGAAGTTTTCTTTGCATAGCCTTTTGTATTCTTAGTTAAATTTATTGCTAAATATTTTATTTTTGTGGTTGCAATTGTAAATGGAATTTTTTTCTTGATTCCCCCACAGATTTCTCATTACTAGTGTATAGAAACACTATAGTTTTTTTTTCATTTTTTACTTTTTTTAGCCTTTGTAGAAACACTACAGATTTTTGAGTGTTGATCTTATAACCTGTCACTTTGCTGTACTCATTTATTAGCTCCAGTAGTTTTGCTGTGGATTTGGGGGGGGGTTTCAACATATAGTATCATATCATCCACAAACAGTGAGAGTTTTACTTCTTCCTTTCCAATTTGGATGCCTTGTATTTCTTTTTCTTGTCTAATTGCTCTGGCTAGAACTTCCAGCACAATGTTGAATAACAGTGGCAATAGTGGACATCCTTGTTTTGTTCCTGATCTTAGGGGGAATGTTTTCAGTTTTTCCCCATTAATGATGATGTTAGCTGTGGGTTTTTCATATATTCCCTTTATCATGTCGAGGACGTTCCCTTCTATTCCTATTCTATGAAGCGTTTTCAACAAGAAAGGATGTTGAATTTTGTCAAATGCCTTTTCTGCATCAATCGAGATGGTTATGTGATTTTTCTTCTTTGATTTGTTGATATGGTGCATTACATTAATTGATTTTCTTATGTTGAGCCATCCTTTCATACCTGGGATGAATCCAACTTGGTCATTGTGTATAATTCTTCTAATGTGCTGCTGGATTCGATTTGCAAGAATTTTGTTGAGGATTTTTGCATCTACATTCATTAGAGAGATTGGTCTGTAATTTTCTTTTCTTGTAGTATCTTTGTCTGGCTTTGATATGACGGTGATGTTGGCTTCATAGAATGAGTTAGGTAGCCTTCCCTCCTCTTCAAGTTTTTGAAGAGTTCGAGCAGGATTGGTACCAATTCTTTCTTGAATGCTTGGTAGAATTTACATGTGAAGTCATCTGGTCCTGGACTTTTCATTTTGGGGAGCTTCTTAATGAGCGTTTCAGTTTCTTTACTTGTGATTTCTTTGTTGAAGTCATCTATTTCTTCTCAAGTCAGTGTTGGTTGTTCATGCCTTTCTAGGAAGTTGTCCATTTCATCTATGTTGTCTAGTTTATTAGCATAAATTTGTTCATAGTATCACCTCATTATCTCCTTTATTTCTGCGGGGTCAGTGGTTATGTCTCCTTATCCATTTCTGCTTTTATTTATTTGCATCCTCTCAGCATATAGATGGGTCCTGTTTTTTAAACCATTCTGCCAGTCTATATATTTTGATTGGGGAATTTAATCCATTAACATTTAGTGTTATTACTTCTACAATTTTGTCTTTTGGATTTTATATGCCATATCTATTTTTTTTTCTTTTTACCTTTACTGATGTCTTCATTTCTACACTCTTTTCCACACCTCTCTCTTCTGTCTTTTCGTATCTGTCTCTAGTGCTCCCTTTAGTATTTCTTGCAGAACTGGTCTCTTGGTCACAAATTCTCTCAGTGATTTTTTTGTCTGAAAATGTTTTAATTTTCCCCTCATTTTTGAAGGACAATCTTGCTAGATATAGAATTCTTTGTTGGCAGTTTTTCTGATTTAGTATCTAAGTATATTATACCACTGTCTTCTTGCCTCCATGGTTTCTGCTGAGAAATCTATGCATAGTCTTATTTGGCTTCCTTTGTATGTGATGAATTGCTTTTCTCTTGCTGCTTTCAAAATTCTCTCTTTTTCTTTGACATCTGACATTCTGATTAGTAAGTGTCTTGGAGTATGTCTATTTGGATCTATTCTGTTTGGGATACACTGCACTTCTTGGATCTATAATTTTAATCTCTCATAAGAGTTGGGAAATTTTCAGTGATAATTTCCTCCATTAGTTTTTCTCCTCCTTTTCCCTTCTCTTCTCCTTCTGGGACACCCACAACACATATATTCATGTGCTTCATGTTGTCATTCAATTCCCTGAGGCCCTGTTCATATTTTTCCATTCTTTTCCCTATAGTTTCTTTTGCTTGCTGGATTTCAGATGTCCCATCCTTCAGTTCGCTAATCATATCTTCTGCCTCTTCAAATCTAATATTGTAGATTTCCATTGTTTCTTTCATCTCTTGTACCATGCCTTTCATTCCTGTAAGTTCTGTGATTTGGTTTTTCAGACTTTCAATTTCTTCTTTTGGTTCACCCATTGCCTTCTTTATATCCTCCTTCAATTTGTTAACTTGATTTTTGATGAGATTTTCCACATCTGTTCAAACATCCTAAATTAGTTGTTTCAACTCCTGTATCTCATTTGAATTGTTGGTTTGTTCCTTTGACTGGGCCATATCTTCAATTTTCCTAAGTATGACTTGTTATTTTTTGCTGGCATCTAGGCATTTAATTTCCTTGATTAGTTTATTCTGGAGATTGTTTTCACTTTCTTACCTAGGATTTTCTTGCTGGATGGCTTTGTTTTCTATCTGTTCTTTGACATTCAGGTCAGCTTATTCTAGACCTCTAGCATAGGTTTTGTTTAACAGATCAGAATTTTTCAGCTCTTGTTTTCTTGTTTCTTACACTGCCTGTATGGAGCCTTTTTTTTCCCTTAGGAGGTCCACTTAGATATTATAGACCCCAGTCAGATTTTTCCAGACCAGACTGGCCTCCTCTCAGGAGCAAAGAATCATCTGTATCAGATTTCCCTGAGGGTGAGACCCAGCAGGTTAATAGAATTTCCTATGAAGCCTCTAGACTCTTTATTTTTCCTATCCTGCCCAGTATGTGGTGCTTGCCTGCCTGCAGGTCCCACTAGCATAAAGTGATGCAGTACCCTTAATTTCAGCAACCTCTCCCTGCTGGGGGCATGGTTGAGACAGAGGAGAGCTTGTAGGCTGGCTTTAATTGCTTCAGTTTTCCAGTCCCTGGGGTCTGAATTCCTTGAAGGAGGGATTCCACTTGAGCTGGGCCCCACCCCTCTCCTGGGGAATGCACAGTCTCCAGGGAATTAACTCCTTTCACCTGACCAGCCTCTTCATCTATCAGACAAGCTTAATTCTGCCCTTGCCTGGGGCAGTTGGAGCCTGAGAAGACTTGCAATTGTATCTAATGAGCCATTAAACAGTAAAAACAAAGCAAAAAAAAATCCTTTTCAGAGCAGGACCCCCCTTTCTTGGGCTTGAAGTTGGTACATTGCTGAGTATCTCCAGGTCCTATGTGCCCTCTCTTATTTTTATGGTCCAGAACTTTTCAAGTATTTGTGCTGTCTGATCCGAAAAACCTCTGTGTTGTTGTTGTTGTTGTTTCCATCAGCCCTGCCCCCTCTGCACAGGGGCAAAAACTAGTAACTTTAGCTTTTATTCAAGGTTTATCTGAGCTGGGGGCCTTTCTTCAGTAGTCAGATTTTGTTAACTAATTCCACAATTGGAGCTTGGTTGAGCTCAGCCCCTTGCTGTTAGTAAAGTCTCCTTCCTTTCCCCTCTGGGAACCAACCTGTGTGGGAGGGGCACCGGCCTCCAAGGCTTGGGGGACTCACAGTTCTGGGTGAGATCCCACCTGGTCCAGCTTGTCCAGACTGGTGTACACTGTGTGTCCGGTCACTGATGTGGCCCAGCAGTTGTCTGTATTGTTTCTGGCTATTCACTAGCTGCTCTGGAGGACAAACTAAATTCCACACCTCATTAAACTGCCATCTTGGAATGTCTCCATGGGTATTAACTTTTGATTAGATGGAGATGTGACTCCACCCATTCCAGGTGGAATGGATGGTCTTAATTAGTTTACTGGAATCCTTTAAAAGAGAAGCATTTTGGAGAAGGCTTCAGAATGATGAGAGAGCCATGGTAAAGCCATGAGAACCCAAGAGCCCACACTGCCAGAGACTTGGAGATGAAGAAGGAAAATGCCCCTGTGGGAGCTTCATGAAACAAGAAGCCTGGAGAGAAAGCTATCAGACAGTGCCATGTTCACCATGTGCCTTTCCAGTTGAGAGAGAAATCCTGAATGTCATTGGCTTTCTTGAACCAAGGTATCTTTCACCGATGCCTTAGGTTGGACATTTTTATAGACTTGCTTTAATTGGGACATTTTCACAGCCTTAGAACTGTAAACTAGCAACTTAGTAAATTCCTCCTTTTAAAAGCCATTCCAATTCTGGTACATTGCATTCTGGCAGCTAGCAAACTAGAACACCCAGCATTATCAATATTTGGTATATGCCCAGAAGAGTTGAAAGCAGTGACACAAACAGACATTTGCACACCAAAATTCATAGCAGCACTATTTACAATTGCCAAAAATTGGAAACAATCTAAGTGCCTATCAAAGACTAGTGGATAAACAAAATGTGGTATATGCATTCAATGGAATATTATGCAGCATAAGACAAAATGAGGTCCCAAAGCATATGATAATATAGATGAACCTTGAGGACATAATGCTGAGTGAAGTAAGCCAGACATAGAAGGATAGATACTGTATGATTTCACTACTACAACTCTGGTAAAGGTAAGCTCAGAAGCTCACAATGTAGATTATGGGGGACTTAGAGGTACACAAAAGCTAGAAATGTATAAATGGTCACCCAATGAGGTTGAACTTAAATATAAGGGAACAGGTACAAGTGATGGTAGTTCATTAGGGGGTTAATAAGTAACACTGCCATATTAAAGGTGAATACGATTGAAAGGGGTGGTATAGAGTCATGTATCCCACCAATTAGATCTATAATTATAAATTCACTCTTGCATGAACCACTCCTAAGATTTAATCTTGTACAAGGAGTTAACAATAGAAAAGTATAGGAGGAAAAGTAATATTGCATGCTATGGCCTATAGTTAACAGGAAGACATCGACAGTACTACAGCAATATCAGGAGTAAATAAATTGAGGGGAAGGACAAGAAATAGGGGGAGATATAGATTTGATATTTGGTGGAGCCATGTTTATTGGTTCTTTTTCTCTTTGTACCAATAAAAACTGTCTAAAATTAAGAGAGCTGATGATTGTACAACTAAGTGAGGACACTGTAAGACACGGATTGTTTATTTTGGACATTATCCATGATGTCCAATGGACGGAGGTAGCCAAAGGGTGTGTTGACTGAGAAGCAGAAAGGCCAACTGTGATGTATAACTATGATGGAATATTGTGCAGCTAAAGAAAGGAATGAAGTTGTGAGGCATGGAATGATGGTGAATGAACCTTGGAGACATTATGCTGTGCAAAATACACCAGAAACAAAAGAACAAATATTGTATGATCTCTTTTAGAAAATACTTATAAGAAAATTAGGGTCTGGATTATAAGTTTTTATAGAAGTCACATTTAGTCCGGAGTTGCATTATTTCTAGATTCTGCAAGGTTACTATATTTGTATAACCTAGTATTTCCTTGGAACTTTGAGTATCTCTTTGACACCTAAGACTCAGAGTTGGAATTCTGCACCTCTGAAAGTCAGCATTGCTACATACAACTGTCAAAGAAACCAAAAAAGAGACCTAGCTTCAATTAGAAATAAGAATGAAGATGATCTAATTGGGACTAAGGTAAATCAGAATACAGGGTAAAGGATGATATTATATATATTTTAGAACTTCACCTACTGTATGAGACCAAAGGAAGAGGGGTTTATCTGTCCAAAACCTAAATTTTCTGTAGCACACAATCTAACTCAACTTGTCTGGGTCACTCATTTTAGCAACCCATACACAAGGAGCCCAGAATGGGAATGAAGGCTTGTAATTCTGTATAGCTTAATGCAATACCCAGATACATCCCAGATTCTGTTGTGCAGATAATTTTTAAATATTGGCAAAGTCCCTTGAGGGACTGGAAAAAATTATACGACTATTAAACTTTCCCATTTGGGAAACCCCTGATGCCTACCTGACCAAAAGGGGAAAAGGAATGTAACAAAATAAGATATCAGTGGCTAACAGAGTTTGAATAGAATCAAGAGGCTATTCTGGAGGCTACTCTTATGCAAGCTTCATCTAGATATTGCTAATTGTTATGGTTTGCCAAACCCCAACCAATATCATTCCTGTTAACCCTAAAGAACACCTAGGGCTCTATCTGAAATTCTACAAAAGTTTCAGGCACTAAGTTTACTTTCCAGAAACCTGCAACCTCCAGATGGTTCCTTAAGCCAGATAAGTCCTGAAACCCAGAGGGGCCAACCTCTGCAGAACATCGACTAGTTCCATCCGCCATCCCATGTTGTACACCCCTTTCCAACATGAAAAAGTTAGAATAGACATAGCCCAAATATCCCTAAAGATTGAGAAAAGGATCAAAAGAGAAGGAGGAGTTATAATAGAGAAGATGGAGTTAACAAATAAGTATGACTGCTGAATCAGTACATTGATATCTCTTTTTGTTTCTATTTTCTTTCCAGCTGCTCCAAAGCTGGAAAGAAAAAACTGAAATTGAGGAACTGTAATCCCATACCAGAATTTAATCTGATTTATAACTGCTTGTTAAAATGCACTTTGAAATTTAGTGCTTTATGTATATATGTTATATTTCACAATACAAATGTTTTTAAAACTTATTTAGATGTGTCACACCAACGCAAGGTGTTAATAATAAGGTGGTATATAGGAACCCTGTATTTTATGCATGATTGATCTGTAAACCCACAACTTCTCAATAATATGGATATATATATATTTAAAACCATTTTACAGCAGTCTTGTCTATACTATCTGAATCACTAGATGGCAAAATGAAAAAAAATAATAATAATGATTGAATTGGACCGCGAAAGCCGAGGAGAAACATGTTGAGGATCAAAGTCATGTTTGTGGGGAAGAGGGAAAGGAAGAAGTGCTTGTCTGCTAACGGAAGAGAAATTTCTGTCAAAGGAAAAATAAAAAGCAACCTGAAACCAAAAAAAAATTTAGAATTTCAGTAAATTTTATTTCCCCTCACCTTTGCTTTATTGGTATACCTTCCTTCTTCTTAAATCCATTTTTCTTCTTGCTGGATTACATACCCTAATAATTCTTTTGGAAAGGGCATATGAGTGGTGAATTATCTGAAACATTTTTGGTCTGAACATCTTTCTGGATTCAAAATTATTTCTCATCAGCTCGTTGAGGACCTGTTCCATTTTATTCTCATTCTCACTTTTGTGCATTCTCTCTCTCTCTCTCTCTCTCTCTCTCTCTCTCTCCCTCTCTCCCTCCCCCCCACTTCCTCCCTCATCTCTCATCTCTTTCTAATCTTTTAGGATTCTCTTCTTATTCTGGAAGTTTTATTTCTGGGCATGTGTGTGTGCATGTTTCAGTCACGTTCAAAACTTGGTGGCTCTTTTCAATTTGAAGATTCATGTCTTTCTTCACTTCAGAAAATTCTAGAACAATATATCTTTAATACCTTCCCTCCAGTTTTTTTATTTTCTATGCCTGGAACTTCCATTAGATGAATGTTTTCTGATATCTATTTTCCAATTCCTTTCTTTTTACTCTTTTCTTACTTTTTATTTCTTAATCTCTTTGTGCTATACTGTGAAGTAATGCTGTTGCCTGAACACGTTTCTCCCTTGGATTGCTCCATTTTCTCTTACTGACATGCAAAAGCTTTGTTATATGTCAGGGATAGTTACTTTTAATTTGTGGCATCAGTTTGAACATCCTCCCCAAATTTGCCTTTTTTAATGGCTATTTATGGTGTCTTTTGACTTAGTAATTGTACCAGTTTGAAAGGATTTATGTACCCTAAAAATGCAATGTTTTAATCCTAACAAGTGTGAGAGCAACAGTTTCTTCTAATCCTTATTCAGTACTATAGGTTGGAAACTTGGTTAGGTTATCTCCATGGAGATGTGACTCAATCAACTGTGGGTATTAAACTTGATTAGATGGAGATATGTCTCCACCTATTCTCAGTGGGTCATGATAGGTTTACTGGAATCCTATAAAGGAAGAAGTATTTTGGAGGAAACTTCAGAACACCGCAGAACCACGAAGCAGAGAGTGCCTTTTGAGAATGACAAGAAAGTCACAGCAGAGCTGAGCAGAGCCATGAGGCCAAGAAAACCACAGAGTCCACCAGCCAGTGACCTTTGGAGATTCTGAGAGAGCAGAAAATGACAAGATCCAGAACCCACACCGACCCCGGGGGAACGTCATGAAACAAGAAGCCGGAAGAGAAAGCTAGCAGACTTTGCCATGTGCCCTTCCACCCTAGAGAGAAACCCTGAACGTTATCAGCCTTCTTAAACCAAGGTATCTTTCCCTGGACGCCTTAGATTGGAAATGTATATAGACTTGTTTTGATTTGGATATTTTCACGAACTTAGAACTGTAAACTTGTAACTTATTCAGTTCTCTTTCTTAAAAGCCATTCTGTTTCTGGTATATTGCATTCTGGCAGCTAGCAAACTAGAACAGTAATACTTTAATTTTTTCATCTTTAAGCATGTCATATTTACTGCTCATAGCCTTGGCATAATGGCAAGAAATGCCACCCCAAGATTTATAACAATATTTTCCTAAATTCTTCTAGTTTTCCATGAATTTACATTTTCAGATATAAAGATCTAATTTTTCTTTAATTTCTTATTTTATATGGTGCAAGGTAAAGATTTCATCTTTATGTTTTCTAATTGGACAGACATTTGTCAATAATCATTTATTATATGACCCATATGATCCATCTTTTGCACCCTGTTTGGAAATTCATGCTAAAGCTTTACATATAGGTTGGTCTGTTTCATAACTTTCCATTTTGTTTCACTAATTGATCTGTTGCTGCTTTAATGAATTACTGCAAATTTAGTGGCTTAAAACAACACTAATTTATTATCTTATAGTTCTGTATATCAATATGAGTCTCAATGGACTAAAATCAATGTATCGGGTGGGGCTCCATTCCTTTTCAGAGCCTCTGGGGAGAAACTATTTCCTTGCCATTTTTGCTTCCAGAGGCTACCCACATATTTTGGTTCATGGTCCCCTTCCTCAGAATTCAAAGCCAATAATGTTACTCTGGCTCTGCTTTCTGTCATCACATCTCTTTCTCTGACTCTCTCTCTCTTCTTCCTCCTTCTTACACTTATGATTAAATCTTTACTGACTACATTGGTTCCACCAAAATAATCCAGAATAATCTCCATATTTTAAAGTCAGCTGATTAGCAACTCTAATTCTACCTGCAACTTTAATCCCCCTTTGTAACCTAAAATACAGGTTCCAGGGACTAAGAAGTGGATAGCTTTAGGGGGCCAATATTCTGCTTACCACATTATGCCAGCCCCTTTACTGTGACCTTAAAGTACATTTCAGCATTCATTAGGAGTATAACAGGTTTTTGTTTTTGCTTTTGTTTTAATTCTTGGCTATTCTAATTAGATTTATTCTGCTGCAACTCGGTTTTCCATTGGAAAACTTTGGAATCAATATGTCATAATCCAAAAAGAAACTCACCTGGATTTTGTCCAGAAATTGAATTAAGTAGACATTGTATAAAATAGAAAGTGCATAAAATAAATGACATCTGTATAATATTGAGTCTTCCCATCTAGAAACAGTATTTCTGCAAGTTTATCCCCATGTTCTTCTCTTATGTTTTTGAGTTATGTTTTATAGTTTTGTTACTGTGGTCGTGCATATTTCTTCTTCAGTTTATTCCTGTTGTTTTTTTTTTTAACTACTTTTGTTCCCATTGTAAATGGGATGTTCTCCCCCATTATAATTTCTTTCTAGTTGTTGCTGATATAGTAATACAAATTTGGATAGTTCCTTTCTTTTTTTATTTTTAAGAATTTTTTTTATTTTGAAATAATTTCAAACTCACAGGGCATTTGCAAAACTAATACAAACCCCATACAGAGAAATCCAACACACCACCCCTACCCCTCACATACGCAGATCCACCAATTTCAACATTTTGCCACCTTTACTGTATACTATCTATCATCTATCTCTCTATCTTTCGGCCTATTTATCAACTTTGTGAACATTTGAGAGCAGGTTGCACACATCATACACCTTGGACACATAATACTTCCACGTACATTTCCTACAAACAAGGATACTCACTTAGGTAATCATCTTAAGTGCAGTTATCAAGTTCAGGAAATTTAACATTTATGTACAGCTTACATTTTATATTCTAAAATTTTCTTACATCCCAATAATGTACTTTTGAGCCTTTTCTCTTCCATTCTTAGGTCCCATCTACTATCATATATTGCGTTTAATTGTCATTATCTTTTTAGTTCCTCTTTCTTTTTTTAATTGTGGAAACATATACAACATAAATCTTCCCATCCCAAACCCTCCCAAGCATACAGTTCAGTGGGGTTAATCACATTCACAATGTGGCAGTACCTTTACCACCTTCTGTTACTAGAACTTTCCCTTCTCCCCAAACAGAAACCTTGCGCTCATTTTGCATTACCTCCCCATTGCCCCTGCCCCCTACCCCTCATAATCTATACTCTGCTTTCTGTATATATGAGTTTGCACAATCTCTCACAATTTCTTTACCACGGGCTTAAATTTAACATCCTAAATCTCTAATAATCTCATTTGCTTTAATACCAACTTAACTTCAATAGTATACATAAACTATGTTCCTACACCCTCTGTCTCCTCACCTTTCTGTAGTTACTGTCACAAATTACATATTTATTTATATTTACCCATGTGATTACCTTTACCAAAGACCATTATTTCTTTCTGTGGCTTCAGTCAATTGTCTAGTATCCTTTCTCTTCAACCTGTAGAACTCCCTTTCGCATTTCTCATAGGGCCTGGTCTAGTACTCACGAACTTTCTCTGCTTTTGTTCATCTGGGAATGTCTTTATACCTCTCTCATTTTTAAAAGACAGTTTTGCCAGTTACAATTTGGCCAGTTACAGAATTCTTGGTTGACAGTGTTTTACTTTTAACACTTTAAATATGTCTTCTCACTGCCTTTTTGCTTCCATGGCTTCTGATAAGAAATCCTCGATCTTAATGAGGCCCCCTCGTATGTTACAAGTTGCTTCTCTCTTGCAGCTTCCAGTCTTCTCTCTTTATCTTCGGCATTCAATTGTTTGAATTATAGCATGATGGAGTGTGGGTCTATTTGGGTTTATCCTGGTGTGGGAGTTTGCTGAGCATCTTGGATATGTATATTCACGTCTTTCATTAAATTTGAGAAATAACCATTATTTCTTTGAATATTCTCTGTCCCTTTCTCTCTTTCTTGTCTTTCTAGGACACCCACAGTGCGTATACTGTATGCTTCATGGTGTCCTACAGGTTCCTCGGGCTCTGCTCACTTTTCTTCGTTATTTCCTCTTTCTATTCCTCAAATCGGATTATTTCAATTTTATCTTCAAGTTCACTTACTCTTCTGCCAACTCCAATCTGCCAATGAACCCCTCTGTTATTTGGTTCCTTTTAATAATTTCCATCTTTCTATTGATATTCTCTTTTCCTCGTTTCCTTTAGTTCCTTGGCCATGTCTTCCTTTAGCACTTTGAAAATATTTAGGACCATTTTTAAAAAGTCTTTGTCCATTATGTCACAGCTCTGGTCTTCCTCATAGATAGTTTCTAAGGCTTTAATAATCTCCTTTGCCTGGACTATCACTTCTTCTTTCTTTGCATGCTTTGTAACCTTTTTTTGAAACCTGGACATTTTGCTATTTTAGTGTATTATCACTGGAAGTTAGACTTCTGAAGTGTTTATTTCTTACACTTGCACTAGGAAACAATTTCCTCACGTTCCAGGGAATGTGTAACCTACAGTCAGCAATCCTTGCCTAGGCAGCATGACCTGACTGCTGCCCCACCTGTTCCCTAGTAGAGCTCAGTGAGTATAAGGACCCCAAGCCCTGGCCTCACCCTTTCTTCCATGGTGACAGCAAGTCACTGCACATAGCTGCCTACAGGGCTGCCAACAGATCACTCTGGATATTTATTTTCTGTCCATGCCACTTACTGAATTCTCTTTTTAAATCTAACCCTCCTTGTTGATTTTCTTGGCCTGCCTAAGTAGATAATCCCATTATCTGAAAAATATTATGTTCACCATCATTTACAATATTTATACCTCTTATTGCATTGGGCACAATGCTCAGGCCAATGTTAATGAACAGTGGCAATAGTGGGCATCCTTGTCTTCCTCTTGATGTGACTGTGAAAGCCTCTGGTGAAAAGATGGCAAATAGGTTACAGCATGTGCTCTCACTCCAATGGAATGGAAGTGACTTCCTGAAGTACTGTTAGGAATGATTCTGTGGCCATATCTGGGCTCAGAAAGAAAGAGTGTCTTTATTGATTACTGATGCTTTCCAAAGCAAGAATAGAGTGGTTACAAGTGTCATTCCTGATCAGTACAATGTTTGATTGTGTGTTCTCATAATTAATTATTGTTATATTAATAAAATTCCTTCCATTCCTAATTTACTAAGAGGTTTGAAAGCAGGAAATGGGTATAGAATTTCATTAAATTGTACATTTATTGATATCATCATCTGATTTCCCGATTAATCTATTAATATAATTAACTATATTAATAGTTTTCCTAATGTTTGAACCATCCTTAATTTGGAATAATTTCGGTTTGCCATGGTGTATTATTGTTTTTATACATTTCTGAATTGTTTTTGCTGTAGCTGTATATGCTTTATTTTCGATTAATTAAAATATAGAATTCAAAAATGGAAATTTGATAAGTAATAGATTCATTGAAATGTATTGTATATATGTATAAATATATATACACATGCACACTCCTTGCTTTCGTTTTCTGATGGAACCCTGACTGATACATACAGAAAACCCTAAAGAATCTACAAAAGAAGTGTTAGAGCTAATAAACAAATTCAGCAAGGTTGAGGGATAATAAGATCAATATACAAAAATCAATTGTCTTTTATCCACAAGCAATGGATAATCTGAAAATGAAACTAAAGAAAACAATTCAATTTACAATAACATCAAAAAGAATGCAATTCTTAGGGGAAAAATGTATCAAAGGAAGTGTAGTATTCATCTGTAAAAAAATAAAAGAAGTGTAGTGCTTGTATGCTGAAAACTACAAAACAAAGTTCAAAGAAATTAAAGACCTAAATAAATGGAAAAAGATCCTATTTTAATGGACTGGAAGACTTAATATTGTTAAGATGGCATAACTACTCACATTAACCAACAGATTGATCACAATCTCTTATCAAAATTCCAACCGCTTTTCAAACAGAAGTGGACAAGCTGTTCCTAAAATTCATATGGATTTGTAAGGGTCCTAAAATAGCCAAAACAATCTTGAAAAAGAATAAAGTTGGAGCACTCACACTTTTCAATTTCAAAACCTATTACAAAACTGCAATATTCAAGACAATGTAATACTGGTATAATGATAGATAAATAGATTGATGGAATAAATTGGAGTCCAGAAATAAACCCATACATCTATGGTCAATTGATTTTCAACAAGGATGCCAAGACCATTCAATGGAGATAGAATTGCCGTTTCAGCAAATGGTGCTGGAACCACATGCAAAAGATTGAATTTGAACACACATCTCATACCATATACAAAAATTAATGCAAAATGGATCAAAGATATAAAAGTAAGAGCCAAAACTATAAAATCTTAGAAGAAAATATAGATATAAATCTTCATGACCTTGTATTAAGTAACAGTTTCATAGATATGACATTGAAACCACAAGCAACCAAGAAGTAATAAATAGGTTGGACTTAATCAAAATTTAAAACTTTCATGCATCTAAGGACAGTATCGAGAAAGTGAAGAGAAAAACCTCTGGAATAGGAGATAAATATTTGCAAATCATATATCCAATAAGGGACTTCTATTAAATTACATAAAGAACTCTTACAACTGAACAACAAAAAGACAAACAACCCAATTTTAACATAGGCAAAGGATTTAAATAAACATTTCTCCAAAGAAGATAAACCAATGTGCAATAAACAAATGAAACAATGCTCAACATCATTAGACATTAGGGAAATGCAAATAAAAACCACAATGAGGCCCCACTCTGGGAAAGTTACAGGAGGAGGGGAGGGGGTCAAGCACACCTCCCTAGGGGCAGAGGGAGCAGACGCTGCGGGTTTGCCCAGGCCAAGACTCCCCGAGTGCTTAAGGAGAGCGTGACCCACCAAAGAGAGCCAGCGAGCCGTAGTGCATCCACCAATAGGTGAGGGGCTCGGAGCCGCCCAGTCCGCACAGTAACTCCCTCCTCCCTCCGCCCCGAACAGGCTATGCCTCTCCCTCCTCGCGTTTCTGCCTAGCCCTCTGAGAGCCGCAGTGGCAGCGACGGGTCCAACCTGCTGGAGAGTCAGACCCAGGACGCCAGGCAGCAGGAGAGGACCGAGGGCGCACGCCGCAGTCACCCACCCTCAGCCCCAGCCCCAGCGGCAGCTGCTGACCCGCCACTATGGCCAGGGGAAAAGCCAAGGAGGACAGGAGCTGGAAAAAATTCATTTGGAACTCGGAAAAGGCGTTTGGGGGCAGGACTGGTAGCAGTTGGTTTAAGATCCTTCTATTCTACGTAATATTTTATGGCTGCTTGGCTGGGATCTTCATTAAAACCATCCAAGTGATATTGTTCACCATCAGTATCACCAGGTGGCCCCACCGGGATTAACACAGATTCCTCAGATCCCGAAGACTGAAATTTCCTTTCGTCCTAACGACCCCAAGAGCTATGAGGCATTTGTGCTGAACATAGTTAGGTTCCTAGATAAAACAAAGATTCAGCCCAGAAGGATGGAATGACTTTTGAAGATTGTGGCAATGTGCCCAGGGAACCCAAAGAACGAGAATTTAACAATGAAGGAGGAGGGCAAAAAGTCTGCAGGTTCAAGCTTGAGTGGTTGGGAAATTGTTCTGCATTAAATGATAAAACTTTTGGCTACAAAGAGGGCGAACCATTTGTCGTTATGAAGCTCAACCGAGTTCTAGGCTTCAAACCTAACCCTTCAAAGAATAAATCCTTGGAGGCTTAGCCAGTGATGAAGTACAATCCATATGTCCTGCCTGTGCAGCGCACTGCAAGCAAAATGAAGACAAGGACAAAGTTGGAAACATGGAATATTTTGGACTGGGTGGCTACCCTGGCTTTCCTCTGCAGTATTATCCCTACTATGGCAAACTCCTGCAGCCTAAGTACCTGCAGCCACTGCTGGAAGTACAGTTCACCAACCTCACCATGGACCCTGAAATTCTCATAGAGTACGAGGCATATGGTGAGAGCATTGGGTACAGTGAAAAAGACAGTTTTCAGGGACGTTTTAATGTGAAAATTGAAGTTCACAGTTGATAACAAGCACAAATCTTTCCCACTAGCCATTTAAAAGGTTTTAAAAGATACAAAAACAAGGACTGATTTATCTTTAAAAAAAGTGTGATGCATATGGGAGCTACACTTAATCTATATACTTTACCCTGGTGTTCTGCATTTAATAGGTTAGAATGTAAATTTAAAGTGTATCAATAGTAACAAAATATTTATTCTACTGTAAATGACAAATGAAAACCGGGCCTTGAGATGTACCCATTTTTACTGTAAATTATGATTCCATAACTGACTTGTAGTAGGCAGTGTTTCTGGCCTCTAAGTAGTGCTGATTTATGTATTTTATTTAGTGTGCAATACTATGGTCATTTTTCAAGCCATTCTTTATTGTGTCTGTTTTCTACTTTATGTGAGCAAGGATTGCTATTCAAGATGTGTTCTAGTTTGCTAGCTGCCAGAATGCAATATACCAGAAATGGAATAGCTTTTAAAAGGGGGGATTTAATGAGTTGCTAGTTTACAGTTCTAAGGCCAAGAAAATGTCCCAATTTAAAAAGTCTATAGAAATGTCCAATCAAAGGCATCCATCCAGGGAAAGATACCTTGGTTCAAGAAGGCCAATGAAGTTCAAGTTCTCTCTCTCAGGTGAGAAGGCACCTGGTGAACACAGTCAGGGCTTCTCTCTCAGCTGGAAGGGTACATGGTGAACATGGGGTCATCTGCTAGCTTTCTCTCCTGGCTTCCAGTTTCATGAAGTTCCCCAGGAGGCGTTTTCCTTCTTCATTTCCAAAGGTCGCTGGCTCATGGACTCTGCTTCGTGGTGCTGTAGCATTCTCTGCTCTCTTCGAATCTCCTTCATTCTCCAAAATGTTTCCTCTTTTATAGGACTCCAGAAATTTATCAAGACCCAACCAAATGGGCGGAGACATGTCATCACCTAATCCAGCTTAACAACCACTCTTGATTAAATCACACCTCCAGGGAGATGATCTGATTATAGTTTCAAATATACAGTATTGAATAGGGATTATTCTACCTTTATGAAATGGGATTTTGATTAAAACATGGCTTTTCTAGGGTGCATACTTCCTTTCAAACCAGCGCAAGGTGTAAATACTCAATGGGAATAAAACTGGTATGGGTTTTTGTTGTTGTCGTTGTTGTTGTTTTTGGGGGGGTGGCTGTTTCAAAAATAATGGCCCATCAACAAGCATTTTTAACACACTCCGTAGTCTTTTCCTGTGGTGGTGTCTTTTTTTTTTTTTCCTGGTGCTGGAAGTGGGTTGTCATGGGAGGAACTGCCCTTTAAATTTTAAGTGACACTACAGAAAAGCACAAAAAGGTGGTGATTTGTGTTGTGCTTTGTACTGAATGCTGTCTTGTCATTTCTTCCCTTGTCCTCCAGCATGTTGTGAAGCTGTGTATGAGATCTGGTTCAGCCTATCACTTTAGCTAGTGATAAGACTAAGCAATTTGCTACATATATTCTCTTTTAACTCCTTGTTTCCTTTCTCTGGAGGCAACACATGCTGGTGCTGTGTCTTTATGAATGTTTTAACCATTTTCATGGTGAAAGAATTTTATATTTACGCAGTTGTACAATTTTATGTTTTTCTGCAAGAAAAAGTGTAATGTATGAAATAAACAAGTCACCTGATTGAAAAAAAAATCTTTATTTTGAACTTTATAAAAAGCAAAGCAGGTGGAGCCAAATGACCTCCACCTGAGAGAGTCATCTACAGAGAAGGGTGACGCCAATCAACCCACCCAAATGCATCATCTACCACAAAGCACCACCCTGTAGAGAAGGGAGAGTAAGAGAAAGTTCTGAACAAGGAAGGGGGAGGGGAGTAAGTAAAGCTAGTCTATAAAAGAAAATGGTCCCGCATTGCGTATTGCCTCTCATCTCCCTCATCTCTGTCTTTGCAAGAGTGCCCACATGTTCTCTCACATGTGTACTATGTAATAAATTTTCTGCTTGCTTACTCTAAAAAAAAGCATTGCAGTACCCCATAGACTGGTGTTAAATGGTTAAATATTGTCTAAAGTGCAAAATCCATATTCTAACATATCTAATAATTACCAGGAGTACAGTGTTCTTGTTGGTCTTATATTCATTCAGGTTAATACAATGGACAATAAAAGAATGAACATATTAAAAAAGGAAAACCTACAATGAGGCCCTGATCAAGATGGCAAGAGTGAGAGACTTCAGAGCTTCATTCCCTTAGAACAACCAGCAAGAACTGGCAAAAGCATCTTTCTCAAAGCTCCAGAAAACAGTTAAAGGACTGCAATAACAAGGCAAGTGTCAAATCAAGAAAAAGACAACCAAAAAGTGGTAGGATCTCCTGGCTTCCTGTCTGGCCCCTCCTCCTCACCATGTAGGCACAAAGCCAACATGGATCCCTGGTCCCAGTTTTGAAGGGTGCAGAGTAACCCTCATGCACATGTTGGAAGAATGGATGTCTGACCCAACTTGTTTCATAGCAAACTGAGGGTCTAAACAAGGACACAGAACAGGCTTGCCATCTCAGAAGTTGCCCTGCATGTAAAAGGGAGCCCACAGAGCTCTCCTACAGAATGCTGTGAGAGAACAGTCAAGTGATGCTGCCTGGGGCAAGGGATTGCTGGCTGTAGGACTTACAGTGCTGTGCCCAGGACAGTGAGGAAACTTGTTTCCTAGGGAGGAGGGGGCAGTCACATTTATGTAAACAGGGGAATTCCCAGGGCCACATATGTATTCCCAAGACAAGATGCATTCACAGAAAGGATCAAGGAGGACCCTATGCTTTGGCCTTGGGTTATTCTCTAAACTTCTATAGATAAGCTCTGAAGAAGAGGTCCCTACAGTTCAATCTGCAAAGACTGGGAAAGGTGTTTTCTTTTTGTTCTTTTAATTGTTGTTGCTGTTAGCTCCCGGCAATCAAGGAAAGATCTGTCATAACATGAGCTGGATACAAGCTTAAGGAGCAAAGTCTAAATCCCAGTGATAACACAATAAAATATCAAAATGTTCAAAATTCAACAAAAATTACAAAACATACAAAGAAAGAGGAAGCAATGACCCAAGCAAAAGAGAATATTAAAGCATTAGAAACCATCAATGAGGAGGCTCACACCTGGAACACACCAGACAAAGACTTTTTTAAAATGTACTAAATATGCTCAAAGAGCAAAAGAAAAACAGGGAAAAAGACCTAAAGGAAATCAGGAAAATGGTAGGTGACTATCAATAGAGAGATGGAAGTTATGAAAAGGAACCAAACAAAGCCAAGGGCCAGAGTAAAAGAAATTTAAAAGATTCCCTTGAGGAGTTCAGCAGCAGATTGGATCTGGCAGAAGAAAGAATCAGTGAATGTGAAGATAAAACAATTGAAATGATCCAGTCTGAGGAGCAGAAAGAAGAAAGAATGGATGAACAGAGCCTGAGGAATCTCTGCGTGTCATATAATTTTGATGGCTCCTTTGAGTTTGCTGTCTATTATAATAGCCGCGTCTACCCTGTCTTTGGTGATTAAGTGCTGCCACCTGGCTTCTGCCAACTCGGGATCCTGTCATCCCCATTGTGTTTAAGGATTCCAGCTCAGTGACAGCAGTTCCTACAGTAGTATCTGACCTACAGAGAAGTGTAACTACATAGCTCTTCAGAGATGATGGCATGCACTAGTCTCATAATTTTATTTCTCACTCTTCTGGTAAAAGGTGCATCCTCTGGACATTCCTGGGGTGTAAGAGCAGGCTTTGCATGATAAATCCACTCTAACACTCCAATCTATCTAAGCCTCTGGATTCCCTCATCTACATTACACCAGGGCAGTTCTGGCATTTCAACCTCAGGTAATGTTGGCCACCTTTTGATCCATGTTTCAAGCAACCACCCAAACAAGCTGTTAACACCTTTTCTAACCACTTGAGCTATAACATTGAATGCAGAATCTCTGCTTAGTTGGCCCATATCAATAAATTCAGCCTGATCCAGCCTTATATTCCTCCCACCATTATCCCACACTCTTGAAATCCATTGCCACACATATTCCCCTGATTTCTGTCTATTTAAATTGGAAAACTCACACAGTTCTTTTGGAGTATAATGTACCTCCTCATGTGTGATACTTTGTACCTCACCTTTATGGGCCTGTTGGGACTTTAGTCTAGTTATAGGTCTGGAAGAAATGAGAGGTGGTGGGGGTGGGTCATGAAAAGAATTAGAAATATCTTCCAAGCCATTTGCTTCAGGGCCTTCATTTGCAGTTTCATCTGGTGAAACAGGATTAGTCACTCTAGGGCTAATCCCTTCAGGAGGAGGTTGGGTGGCTAATTCCTCAAGGCAGGCTGGAGGTGAGGCAGCTATGTCCTCAGGGCAGACTATTACAGGGTTATCTAGAGAAGACTCAGCATGGCCTAGGGTTTCAACCTCGCCCCCAACATCTTTATCAATCCATATGTCACCATCCCATTTTTCAGGGTCCCACTCCTTTCCAATCAATGCCCTCACTTTAATGGCAGATACCATGCAAGACTGAGATTTCAGTTTACGTTGTAAAGTTGCTACTCTAACAATAAGATTCTGAGTCTGATTTTCAGAGATCTCAACTCTATGGCTACAGGAAATAAGATTTTCCTTCAGGATACTCATAGAAACGTCTACATCTTTCAGACGGTGCTTAAGCTTCTCGTTTGAAGCCTTAAGCTCATCCCTTTCACCCCTTAATGTAGCCAGTGTATCTAACAACAACCAACCAACATCTCTATAACTCTTATTTCTACAAAACTCTGTAAAGTGTCAAAAACATTATCCCCCAGAGTCTGGCTTCATACAAGCGAAGCACTAGGAGAATTGAATGATGATATTTTGACTATCTCCTTTGCCAACTCACTCCATGGATTGGAAGTGTCATTCTGATTATGAGAATCAGAGTCCTTAGTGTCTCTGAGTCCAGTCAGAGTAGAAAACCATTCATAAAAAACCATTTTTAAGATTCTGTTTCTTAAGAACCACTCCTGGTACCAAGATGTATTAGTCAGGGTTCTCTAGAGAAACAGAATCAACAGGGAATACTTGCAAATATAAAATTTATAAAAGTGTCTCACGTGACCGCAGGAACACAGAGTCCAAAATCCACAGGGCAGTCTGTGAAGCCGACAACTCCAATGGATGGTCTGGATGAACTCCACAGGAGAGGCTCACCAGCCGAAGCAGGAATGGGACCTGTCTCCTCTGAGTCCTCCAGAATGCTTCCCATGATTAGATTAAGCATCACTCATTGTAGAAGACACTCCCCTTTGGCTGATTACAAATGGAATCAGCTGTGGATGCAGCTGACGTGATCATGATCTAATCCTATCAAATGTCCTCATTGAAACAGACAGGCCAGCACTTGCCCAACCAAACAGGTACCACCACTCGGCCAAGTTGACACATGTCCCCAACCATGACAGATGGTATAATCTAGGAATGCCTAGAGTGTGTAATGATAGTGACTAAATGTACAAATTTTAAAAATGTTTGTTCATGAGGAAGAACAAAGGAATGTCATTACTGCAGGGTGCTGAAAATAGATGGTAATTAATATTTTAAAATGTCACCTTATGTGTGAGACTAAAGCAAAAAAATATTTATTTGGTACAAAATTTATATTTTGACTAGTGCATCTGCTAATGTAACTTATGTTGATAGCTTAATTGAACACAATAAGTACTTGGAATCTTGGGTAGGACTTGAGATTTTGTTGGTTTGTCCAGAGTGATGCCCTGATGAATCCCAGAGTGATTTGATCAGTGAGTGGAAAAGTATTTGCAAAGTCCCCTTTGGGGAGTGGTGAGAACGGGGAGAAATTGAACTTCCCCAAGTTGAATTCTTGCTATTCTCACAAGCAGTGTGGACAACCAAAGCTATAGGCTGAGCCCCCAGTTTTGGGGTTTGTTCATATGAAACTTAATCCCACAAAGGATAGGTCAAGTCTACTTAAAATTTAGGCCTAAGAGTCACCCCAAAGAGAGCCTCTTTTGTTGCTCAGATGTGGCCTCTCTCTCCAGCCAACACAACAAGCAAACTCACCACCCTCCCCCTGTCTACGTGGGACATGACTATCAGGGGTGTGGACCTTCCTGGCAACGTGGGACAGAGATCCTAGAATGAGCTGTGACTCAGTATCAAGGGATTGAGAAAACCTTCTGGACCAAAAGGGGGAAAAGAGAAATGAGACAAAATAAAGTGTCAATGGCTGAGAGATTCCAAACAGAGTCGAGAGGTTATCCTGGAGGTTACTCTTACTCATGAAGCAGATATCACCTTGTTATTCAAGATGTAGTGGAGAGGATGGAGGGAACTGCCTGAAAATGTAGAGTTGTGTTCCAGTAGCCATGTTTCCTGATGATGATTGAATAATGATATAGCTTTCACAATGTGACTGTGTGATTGTGAAAACCTTGTGTCTGATGCTCCTTTTATCTACCATGTCAACAGACAAGTAGAACACATGGAATAAAAATAAGGAATGGGGGAACAAATGTTAAAATAAATTTAGTTTGAAATGCTAGTGATAAATGAAAGTGAGGGGTAAGGGGTATGGTATGTATAATCTTTTTTGTTCTGTTATCATTTTATTTCTTTTTCGGTTGTCTTTTTCTTTTTCTGAATTGATGCAAATGTTCTAAGAAATGATGAATATGCAACTATGTGATGATATTGAGAATTACTGATTATATATGTAGGACGGAATGATACGTTAATGTTTTTGTTTGTTCTTAATTTTTTAATGAATAAATAAATTTTTAAAAAATAATAATAAATAAATAAACAACAACAACAACAAAAGGTCACCAACATTACCTGAGGTTGAAATGCCAGAACTCTCTGGTGTAATGTAGATGAGGGGATCCAACAGCTTAGAGAGATTGGAATGTTAGAGTGGATTTATCATGGAAAGTCAGCTCATACACCCCAGGAATGTCCAGAGGATGCATATTTTACCAGAACCTTGAGAAATAAATTTGTGAAACTAGTTCCATCATCCCTGAAGAGCTCTGTAGCCGCCCTTCTCTGTAGGTCAGATATTACTGTGGGAACTGCTGTCACTGAGCTGGAATCCTTAAACACATGGGGATGACTGGATCCCGAGTTGGCAGAAGCCAGGTGGCAGCACTCAATCGCCAAAGACAGGGTGAATGTGGCTATTATAATAGACAGCAAACTCAAAGCAGGAGTCAAGATAATCTGACTCACAGAGATTAGTGGCATTGGCTAGTAAATCATGGGGTACCTAGAAATACAATAGATGGGCAGTCTACTAAATTCTTCTTTGAGCTGTATAAACAAAAGAGTTCTAGGTCAATTGAGCAGAAGTCTAACTTGAATTACAAAAACAGAGAGTCACGTCTCCTAAACCAATTTCCAGACTTGAGACGGTTTACAGACCCACAGCCCCTTGAATGAGGGGAAGACCGGATCCCTTCGGGAGAGGACCCTGTTACACTGCCACAAACTTATACTATTAAACTTCCTCCCAGCCTTCCCCAAGGAGACTGACAGCCTTTTACCAGGGTAACTGTACATTGGGGAAAAGAAAATGATTAGATATTTCGAAGATTGTTAGACACTGGTTCAAAAGTAGTATTAATTCTAGGGGGACACAAAACGTCACCCTGGTTCACCAGTCAGAGTGGGGGCTTGGGTTGGATGAGGTGATCATTGACGTTTTGCCTCAGGTCCATCTCACAGTGGGTCCAGTGGGCCCCTGGACCCATTCTGTAGTTATTTCCCCAGTTCCAGAATGCATACTTGGAATAGACATACTGAGAATCTGGCAGAATCCCCACATTGGCTCTCTACCTCGTGCAGTGAGGGCTGTTATGATAGGAAAGGAAGCCACTAGAACTGCCCCTACCGAGCAAAATAGTAAATGAGAAGCAATACCAGATTCCTGGAGGGATTGCAGAGATTAGTGCCACTCTTAAGGATTTGAAGGATGCAGGGGTGGTGACTCCCACCATATCCCCATTCATCCCTCCTATTTGGCCTCTGTAGAAAACAGATGTGTTTTGGAGGATGACAGTAGATTCTTGTAAACTCAACCAGGTGATGACTCCAATTGCAGCTACTGTTCCAGATGTGGTATCATTTCTTGAGCAAATCAACACATCCCCTGGTACCTGGTATGCAGCGATTGATCTGGCAAACACTTTTTTCTCAATAGCTATTAGTAAGGACCACCAGAAACAATTTGCTTTCAGCTGACAAGGTCAGCAATGTACTTTCACTGTCCTACCTCAGGGGTATATCAACTCTCCAGGCCTATGTCATAATCTTGTCAGCAGAGATCTTGATCATTTCTCCCTCCCACAAGACATCACACTGTTCCATTATATTGATGATATCATGTTGATTGGACCTAGTGAGCAAGAAGTAGCAATTACTCTAGACTTATTGGTAAGACATTTACATGTCAGAGGATACAAGATAAATCCAACAAAAATACAGGGGCCTTCCACCTCAGTGAAACTTTTAGATGTCCAGTGGTGTGGGACACGCTGAGATATCCCTTCTAAGGTGAAGGATAAGTTTCTGCATCTGGCCCCACCTATGATGAAAAAAAGAGGCACAACGCCTAGTTGGTCTCTTGGATTTTGGTGGCAACATATTCCTCATTTGGGTGTGCTACTCCGGCCAATTGATCGAGTGACCATAAAAGCAGCTAATTTTGAGTGAGGACCTGAACAAGCGGAGGCTCTGTGACAGGTCCAGGCTGCCGTACAAGCTGCTCTGCCACTTGGACCATATGAACCAACAGATCCAATGGTAGTGGAAGTGTCAGTGGCAAATAGAGATGCTGTCTGGAGCCTTAGCAGGCCCCTATAGGAGAATCACAATGCTGACCCTTAGGATTTTGGAGCAAAGCCTTACCATCTGCTGCAGATAACTACTCTCCTTTTGAGAAACAGCTTTTGACCTGCTACTGGGCCTTAGTAGAGACTGAACACTTAACCAGGAGCCGCCAAGTTACCATGAGACCTGAGTTGCCTATCATGAGTTGGGTGTTGTCTGACCCACCAAGCCATAAAGTTGGGCATGCATGGCAGCACTCCATGATAAAATGGAAATGGTATATACGAGATAGGGCCAGAGGAGGTCCTGAAGGCACAAGTAAGTTACATGAAGAAGTGGCCCAAATGCCCATGGTCTCCACTCCTGCCACATTACCTTCTCTTTCCCAGACCAGAGCTATGACCTCTTGGGGAGTTCCTTACAATGAATTGACTGAGGAAGAGGAAACTCAGGCCTGGTTTACAGATGGTTCAGCATGATATGCAGGTACCACCCAGAAGTGGACAGTTGCAGCACTGCAACCCGTTTATGGGATGTCCCTGAAGGAGGGTGGTGAGGGAAATTCCTCTCAGTGGGCATAACTTCGAGCAGTGCACCTGGTTGTTCATTTTGCTTGGAAGGAGAACTGACTGGAGGTGCGTTTGTATACTGACTCATGGGCTGTTGCTAATGGTTTGGCTGGATGGTCAAACTTGTAAAGAGCATGATTGGAAGATTGGTGACAAAGAGGTCTGAGAAAGACGTATGTGGACAGACTTTTCTAAGTGGACTGAAAACGTGAAGATATTTGTGTCCCATGTGAATATGTACCAGAAGGTGACTTCAGCAGAGGAAGGTTTTAATAATCAAGTGGATAAGATGACCCGTTCTGTGGATACCAGTCAGCCTCTTTCCCCAGCAACTCCTGTCATTGCCCAATGGGCTCATGAACAAAGTGGTCATGGTGGTAGGGATGGAGGTTTTGCATGGGCTCAGAAACATGGATATCCACTCACCAAGGCTGACCTGGCTACAATCATTGCTGAGTGCCCAATCTGCCAGCAGCAGAGACCCACACTCTGCCCCTGATATGGCACCATTCCCCGAGGTGACCAGCCAGCTACATGGAAGCGGCAGTGATTTGTTCTGTCTGGAATAGACACAAACTCTGGATATGGGTTTGCTTTCCCTGCACGCAATGCTTCTGCCAAAACTACCATCCGTGGGCTTACAGAATGCCTTATCCATCATCATTGTATTCCACACAGCATTGCTTCTGATCAAGGAACACACTTCACAGCAAATGAAGTGCAGGGATGGGCACATGCTCATGGAATTCTCTGGTCTTAACATGTTCCCCATCATCCAGAGGCAGCTGGGTTGATAGAACAGTGGAATGGCCTTTTGAAAACTCAATTATGGTGCCAACTAGGTGGCAATACCTTGTAGGGTTCAGTGATGTTCTCCAGGAGGCTGTGTATGCTCTGAATCAGCGTCCATTGTATGGTGCTGTTTCTCCCATAGCCAGGATCCATGGATCCAGGAATCAAGGGGTGGAAGTAAGAGTGGCACCACTCACTATTGCCCTAGTGATCCACTAAGAAAATTTTTGTTTCTTGTCCCTGTGACATTGAGCTCTGCTGGTCCACAGGTTTTAGTTAAAGAAGAGGGAGTGCTTCCACCAGGAGAAAAAACAATGATTTCATTGAACTGGAATCTAAGACTGCACTTTGGGCTACTCATGCCCCTGGATTAACAAGCCAAGAAGGGGATTACATTTTGTCTGGGGTGATTGACCCTGACTAGCAAGGGGAAATAGGACTGCAGCTACACAATGGAGGTAAAGAAGAGTTTTCCTGGAATATAGGAGATCCCCAAGGGCATCTCTAGTACTACCATGCCCTGTGATTAAAATCAATGGGAAAAAAAAATAAACAAAAAAGTCAATGGAAAACTGCAACAACCTAATCCAGGCAGGACTACCAATGGCTCTGAAACTTCAGGAATGAAGGTTTGGGTCACCCGACCAGGAAAAGAACCACAGCCAGCTGAAGTGCTTGCTGAGGGTAAAGGAAACATGGAATGGGTAGTGGAAGAAGGTAGTGATAAATATGAATGACAACCACGTGATCAGTTACAGAAATGAGGACTGTAATGGTATGGATATTTCTTCCTTGCTTTGTAATTAATATCTATGTATTTATACATAAATCAAATATCTTTGTTTTCCTCTTTATTTTATCCCCTTTATCATATGACATAAACTGTTTTGCTCATGTTATAGTATATAAGTTGTAAGATATCAAGTTTAAGAGTGGATATAACCCAAGGACTTGCACCCTATTTTGGAGAGATTTAATACATTTCAGGTTGTACACAGGACAGTTGAGTATTGTTAGGTGAGAAATAAATGTGTCTGTTATTGTTTTCTATTTAGAGATTAAGTATGGTTTAAGGTGATGTGTATAGCTGTTAAGTTGGCAAGGGGTGGACTGTCATGGTCAGGTTCATGTGTGAACTTAACCAGGTGGTGGTGCTCGGCTATCTGGTCAGGCAAGCGCTGGCCTGTCTGTTGCTGTGAAAACATTCCATGGACTTAAATCATGACCATGTTGGCTGCATCCACAGCTGATTGCATTTACAATCAGCTAAGGGTAGTATCTTCTGCAATGAGTGATATTTAATCTAATCACTGGAAGGTTTTTAAGGAGGATTCAGAAGAGACAATCACTCTTCCTGCTTCAGTCAGCCAGCCTCTCCTAAGAGTTCATTGAGGACCTTCATTAGAGCTGCCAGCTTGAGGCCTGCCCTACAGACTTTGGACTCTTACATCCCCACGGTTGCCCAGCCAGTCTCTTCTGAGAGGTCATTGAGTACCTTCATTGGATTCCTACATGAGTACACATCATTTCATTTCATCCTGCACAGTTGGTAAGACACTGATGTTAAATCAAAATGCTGATAGTTAGAATGAGGTTAATACTGCCTTATCCCTTTGATCTTGTGCTGGGAACCTTTGAAGGCTTGTAGGTTGCTGTTAGATTTGTACATTAATGTCTGTGTATTAAGCCTCTTAAAAAAATTTTTTTAAAACCAGTACTCTAATGTTTATAACAACATTATCCACATTAGCCCCCAACTGGAAACAACAAAAATGTGGTATAGCCACACAATGGAATATTATTTAGCCATAAATAGGAATAAAATAATGTGTTGATAGGTGCTAAAGGATTAACACTGAGAACATCATGCTCAGTGAAAGAAGACAGACGCAAAAGGTTACAAATTGTATTATTCCATTTATATGAATCTCTACTGTAGGCAAATCCATAGAGATAGAAAGTAGGTTATTAGTTGACAGTTGATGGGGGAAAGGGGCAATAGGAAGTGACTGTTAAGTGGGTATGGGGATTCTTTGAGGAATGATTAAAATGTTTTGAAATTAGTGGTTATGATTGCACAATGTTGCGAATACACTAAAAACCACCTAACTATACACTTTAAAATTGTAAACTTTATGGTATGTGAATTATATCCCAAACAAATTCAAAAAAAGAAATGAGGAAGATCTTTATGCAATATAGCCAAAGTACTAGTAAAGCTCCCAGGATAATATTTTAAGTGGAGTTCAACTTTTTTGTTTAACATGACATCAATTCCAAAAACCTTCAGAGACTCCCAAGACAGATTTATGTTAACAGAGAACAGAACAAGCTATGACCATTTATATTAACAGAGGACATCAAGTTATGACCAGAACAAGGTCTCCATGCTGCATTGGAAAATAGGATTAAAATTCTTTTGAAAGCACTCACTTTAACATCACTTCAAAACAGGTCCTTTGATCAAGTTTTATGAAGCAGGAAGTTCTTGGCCTCTGCCAATGTAGGGAAGCAACAGCACCATTTTCATCTCTTTTTGAGGTACTTTGGTTAACTATGAAGACTTGCATTTTTAATGCCTGGAGTCAGAATTTTAATAGTTAATGTAATTAAAAAGCACACTTGTTGATCTTAAGGTTAGTGGCAGTTAGTGGGTAAGGAATGAAGAACAGTGAGACAAGATGCACATAGTATTAACTGACTCCAGTCTACTATCCTATTTGCAAATGTGGAGAGGGAAAATAAGACTATGTATCTGCATTGGGTTATATGCATTAAATGATGTGGGAAGATAAGCAAATGTCTCCTAAACATCCGAAAATTTTTCTCATAAAGAAACACATGAATTTTAACTACAATTTTTCACCCATAGGTCATCAAAAATCCAAAAGTTAACGTATGGATTAAAAATAAGTAAATAATAGGGGGAACAAATGTTAAAATAAATTTAGTAGATTGAAAGGCTATTGTTCAATGAAAGGGAGTGGTAAGCGGTATAGAAAAAAATAGGGAAACAAAGGCTAAAATATATTGGGTAGATGGAAATACTGGCAGTCAGTGGGGGGGTATGGTACATATGAGTTTTTTTTTATTTTTATTTCTTTTTCTGAATTGACGCAAATGTTCTAAGAAATGATTATGGTGATGATATACAACTATGTGATGATATTGTGAGTTATTGATTATATACAAAGAATGGAATGATCATATGGTAAGAATGTTCGTGTTTGTATGTTGTTATGTTTAAAAAAATTTTTAATTAAAAAATATATATTTTTTAAAAATTCAAAAGTTTCAGAACACAGACGGTCAGTGAATTTGTGGTGAAATCAGCGCTCATATATGCTGCTGCTGGGAGTGCAAAGTGGCCACACTGGTCTTTTCTCCTCCTTGAACCTGCTATGCTCATTCCTACCTCAGGACCTTTACACTGGCCGCTCACACTGCCTTGAACACTCTTTGCCCAGATAACCATGGGACTTGCACCTTCTAGGACCCAGCTCCTCTTCTACTCCTCATTGAGGCCTCCCTGACTCCCCTAAGTCATTGTCACATTACTCATCATCCTCATGGTGCTAGTCTTTATCAGAAATTATTTCTTTTCCTGTCTCCTCTGCTCGATCAGGAGTCAGCAAACTTTCTCTGTAAAAGGCCCAAGAGTAAATAGTTTACACTTTGCACCTGTTCTCTGTTGTGACTCCTCAGCTCTGTGGTCCTAGCATACAAGCAGCCATAAATAATACCTACATGCACAAGAGGGCGGGACTATGTTCCAATCAAATTTTATTTATGGACTCTGAAATGTGAACTTCTTGTCATTTTCAAGCATCACAAACTATTATCCTCCCTTTGATTTTTTTTTCCCAACCATTTAAAAATGTGAAAAGCATTCTTAGCTCGAGGGCTGTAGAAAAATAGGCAGCAGGCTGGATTTGGCCTGCAGGTCATAGTTTGCTGAGCCTTGTGCTAGAACATTAGCTTCAGAGGATTATTGTCAGCTTGGTTCACTGCTATATCCCCAGCACTCAGAACAGTGCCTGGCACCCATGAGGCCCTCAACAGATGCTTCCTGAGTGAGTGAATCAAGAAGTGACTAAAGGCATGGAGAAGTGGGTGAACATGAGAGTTGACCCAGTTCTACTCCCAGGGTCACCTTTTACCCCTGCCTGGAGTTAGACAGGCTCCCCCAGGAAGTCTTAGGAAGAAATCAGAAGGCGGAGGCCATAGTGAGAATTCGGCATTTTTATTCTTCCCTTTTAGCCTGAGGGAAACCCTGACAAACAGCTTCTGCCAGGAGGAAGCACACAGGTCTGAGCTGGGCAGGGGGACCTGACCTTCCCTTCCGCCCAAGGGGTTGGCATTGAAATCAGGGCACAATCCAAGCTCAGAATCCCTGGGGAAAAGGAAAATGGACCCCTCTACAGTCCTCCACCTTGATAGCCACATTAATGGGAACCAGGCCTCCTGTACAAACCTCCTCCACACATGTATGCGCAAGGGATCCCCGGGCAGGGCAGGACATGGTCAGTGTCCAGACACATGACTCTGGCCTGTGGCCCAATTGGCAAACATAAAGCCCAGACTGCCTGCCATAAAGAGGACCCCCAGGACACCAAAACACAGGGCCTGCAGGCAAAAGGGGGAAAAGATGGGACTGGTTGGGCCTCCCCAACCTGAGTGCCCCCTGAGAGGGTTTCTCAAGCCCCCCACCCCCTCCAGAGAGTACTCCATCCATTCCTGACTTTCCTTAGTGCTCCCTCTCCTTCCTCAAAGCCAGCCCCTACCTGAGAATTCCTTCACTCAAGGGTTTTCTTCCATCCTCCTCCTTGAAAGTGTTCTTGACCCCCTTCCCACTAGTTCCTTCCAGCCTTCTGGGAAATGCTCCCTCTAGTCAGTCTTCCTGAATGCCCTGATCACTCAGAGCCAGCCCCATCCTAAGAGTTCCTTCTGTCTTCCCAGACTCCACTGGTGCTCTGCCTGCTTTGTCCCTTCTTTAGACAATCTCCACTCTTCTAAACTAACTGCCCCCCTCCTTGGGTGCTCCCTCTTCCCTCAGGCCCCTCCTGAGAATGTTCTATCTCTGGCCATCCTGTAGTACTGCCTCCTCAGAATGCTCCGTCTTTCCTCAGTTTTCTGGAATTCTCACCTGGATCTTGGGCCATGAGAAGAGGGGCTCCAACTCAGAAGGTACAATGCGAAGGTAGAAGATGCTGGGAAGCAAGAAGATGAGGCTAGGGGCTGAGGTGGACCCTGGAGGACAAGAAGGACAAACAGGAGTCAACCCAGGTCTAGGCCCCATATTAAGTGGGGGTTGGGTCTGAGTTTGGGGGTACTGACCGATAACCCCAAAGATATACCGGATGGTTGGCACACAGATGACGAGGACATTGACCAAGACAAGCAGGACCAGGGCTATGGCAACGTGCCATGGCCAGCTGAAGGCCTTGCTGGGGAAGAGCAGCTGCTGCAGTGCCCGGCGGATCTGTGGCCAGGGAGTGACAGGACAGTGGTCAGGTCTCAAGTGCCACCTCCCCTTCCACGTGATCATCCATCTTTTAATTCCCCTTTTAATTCACAGGCATCCATCTGTGCCTCTAACTTGTTTGATATCCCTGATTCCTCCCCCATCTGACTATCTATGTCTCCACACTGTCTGACCATCCACCAGTGCCTCCACTTTCTGAATGGGGTTCCTGCCTCCCCTTAGTCTGATGTCTCTTTCATCTATCCCTCCACTGCTGTTTGAGATCCTTGCCTTCTCCTCCATCTGACTATCTCTCCTCTATCCTCTGTCTATTTATTCCCATCTCCCTATCTAAGATCCTCACCCCTCCTGCATCTCACTACTTCTGCCTCCATCTTTCTTATGTCCATCCCTGTTTCCCCACTCTGGCTGGCGATCATATCTATGCCTCTACCCTGTCTGGCCATTCCTACCTCTCCCTTCCATCGAGCCAACCAGCTGTGTCTCCTGCCTCCAACTGACTACCTCTGTCCACCACTACCACCCCTACCCTGCCATCTAGGTTTCCCCTTCTGTCTTACCACCTATTTTTCTGCCCTCCCTGTCCCTCTGACAACTCTGCCTTCTCTGTCTATCCATCCCTGCCTCCTTCACCAATCCTTCCACTTGTACCTCCACCCTCCATGCAACCATCCATGCATAGCCCTTCCACCCATCCATCACTGTCCCTGCACTCCATGGGCCCACTCTCGCCTCCACGCACAGGGAACAGCACAACTGGTACAGTGAGGGTCACCGCGAGCAGCACAGCCAGGCGCACACAGAGGATGAGCAGGTCCTTGTGGCTGTACATGTGCAGCATCTCCGCCTCCACACTATCTGGGCGATGGAACATGAAATACAGGATGCAGGATGTGTGGGAGCACCAGCAACAGTGCCCCCCAGACTCTCACACATATATACAGTGACAAAATCTATGAACATGATGCAGACCTTCTTTGCAAATTAATCAATAGGCATGGAGGGAAGGACCTCAGAGGCACCACCCCTCTGCCCAAACCCCACCCAACCCTGGACCCAGCCCCACTCACCGTAGAAGGTGAGGTATCCAAAGGTTGCTGTGAGAGCATACATGCAGAACATTGCCCCGATGGACACGTTGGCCACTGCCTGCATCCTGTGCTGAGAGGGCCTGAGGTGCAGAGGAGATGGAACCATCATGCCCCAAATCCTGGACTCAGTCAAAATCCCTCAAAAGTACCCCTCCACACCCCTCCCAGAGCATTCCACAGCTGGTACACAGTGGAAATACCCATCCCTGCCTCCCCTGAGTGACTAGCCAAGCCTCCCCTTTCTGTCCATCTATATCTTACCCCATATGACCACCCTTGTCCTTTGCCTTTGTCAGACCATCCATTTGACTGTCACTGCCTCTCCTTTCCATCCAGCCACCCCTGCCTCCGCCTCTGTCAATCTACACCTCTATCCTCCATCTGACCATCCTATACTCTCCTCTGTCTGTCCATCTAAGCCTCATCTTCTGCTCCACCACCCTACCTCTTCCCTCTATTCCTGCATCTCCTATGTCCACCCAATCACCCCTGCCTCCATCCCTACTTACCCTCTCCATCTGACCATCCATGCCTCCTCCCTTCCATCTGATCATCCCTGTCTTTCCCCACTCCATTCATACTGAATGTTAAAATAGTAGAATACTTAAACTTCAATCAGTAAAGTGTGGCTTGAATCCCCCAAGGCCACTTTGCCACCCAAAACCCCTCCTTTGATACAACCTACCCGTGATCAAGCTACAGACCCAGGACTCCAGTAGGGACTATCACCCTCCCTGCTGGCCCGTCATGCATGCCTCCTCACCGGCGTAGCTCTGTGTAGATGGGAAGCACCTCAGGGTGGCAGACGAAGGCAAAAGCCATGATGGGCACTGTGTAGGACATCTGGGGGAATGGCCCAAGTACACAGGATTAGAGCCCAAGGGGGTGTGTACTCTGTTCCCCATCTCCCTGGACCCACCATTGCCCTCCATACCACACCAATGGAAACCCCAAATGTCCAATATCCAGCTCCACTCTGAGCAGGATGTATCATGTGGCAGGGCCAGATAGCCTGAGCAAGATGCAAGCTCCTACATGCCTGGACACCCACCTGAGAGTCAATTGTGAACATCTGGGCCTCACAGCTTCTGTTGAGTCCCTGGGTGGGGAAGGTTGGGTGCTCAGTCTCCATTGCTGTCTCATTGTATCCCACAGGACAGACAAGCTGGAACTTCTTATAGATGACCTGGGGAAAGGGGAGGAGACAGCAAGGTCTTGAAGGAGGCTGAGTCCCAAACTCCCCTCCCACTTTTTCATGTCCTTCTCTCTCAGACTCACCGAAATGAGGAAAAACAGCATGCAGATTAGAGAGAGACCACTAGTATACCCGAGGTAGCCTGCAAGGGGCAACACACAGAGCCTCAAAAGTCAGGGGAACCCCTCTGCCCCAGACAAGAAACCTATCCAACCCCCTTGTTTGGTCTTCAAGTTTCTCTCACTCCCAGTTACATGGCTATGTCTGTATCTCTTATGCCACCTCTTTGCAAAAACTTTTACTTTCATATGGAACAGCCTCCCCCTCCTTAGCAAACTCCTACTCATGTGTTAAAACCCAAATCAAACAAGTTCTCCCCTGATATTTTAAAGCCCTTGAGAATGGGGATCTTTATCAGTCTGGCTCCCCGTCTCTAATTCTGCTATCAAACAACCAATCCAGGAAGCCTCTTACCCAAGTGTTTCATGAGGGCCAGGGGAAGGATGATATGCACACTGACAATGATGAGGAGGAGGTTTCCCTTCAAGAACCAGTCCCTAGGGAAACAGGCAGACAGAATGACTAATTGCCAGTCAAAGAAAACTGTCAGGCAGACACTCATGGAAGACAACTAGACAGCCACATTTCTGCCTGTAGACAGAATAGACAAGCCAACACCCCAGCTGTGAGAAGTCATTCAGGTTGCAACAGGGCCAAATGGCAAAAGAGATGAACAGAAACAGACTGATGGCCAGACTGTCAGTCAGATACTGTCAGTGGGATACAACTGAAAATAGATGCATGGTCAGACAAAACTGTACCGTCAGCCTTACCAGTGGGCATATAATCAAATGGTCAAATATTCTGAACTCCCATATACCAACACAAGGTGGCAGAAAGAAAGGCAGAGTAAGAGTAGTGATCCTGGCACACTGGATAGGTAGAACAACAGCCTGATGATCTGACAGATAGGCAAAAATGCAGAGTTGGGCAAAAAGTAACATACAAGTGATTGCTTGAACAGCATGAAGTCTATTGAATGCGTAGAAGTAGCTGGGCAGGTCTGGCTGCACAGCCAGAGAAAGACTGGAATAGAAACAAAATCAGCCAGCTAGCCACTCCATTGGAACCCAGCTCAAAGGAAGAGTAGGCTCTATACAGATAACCGGAAGGAGGTGCCTAGTCAAGACAGCTAATAAACACAGAATCAGTTGGGCAACTGTTCATTCATAGTATGCACTCAATAAAATTATAAAAAATAATTTTATTGAGTGCATACTACGTGCCATGCTCTCACATACTCTCTATCTCGTACACACAGTCACATAGAAATAAACTCACAAAGCACCAGTAGCCATATACACCACTGGAGCTGATCATAATAATTGGACACATGCAGTCACATAGACCACTACCTGGATGGTCTCAGAATCAAAGTACAAGTTCTAACAAGATACACACAGGTGGTGAATATCAAGCTCTCAGTTAAAACTTGTCAGGTGGACACACAGACCACCTAGCTCAGTTAGACTGACAAAGCCCAAACATGCACAGTCAGACGTGGCACCGTCCAGGGGACCCACACAGCCAGAGTCAGACATCAGACACACAGCTGTGCATTGTGCATACAGTCAGCAACACACACAGCTGATTCTTATTATTTGTGGTAACGTTCAGCAACGTGGCCATGAACACTGAATTAGCAACTACTGAACCATTGCTCCTTGGGAAATACAGGGTTGGATTCTTGTGAGCCTCCAGTCACAATATTTCTGACAATCAATCAATTCATAACCTGGTTTTATGTGAAGTTTCTGCTCAAAGAACCTTTATTTAATATACATTGTCGATTCATTAACATTGAACTCAGTTGACAGCACTCCAACTCATGTAACAAAGCTTTTCTAACACATGTATGTTCTCCATAAAGGACATCACAGCCTTGTGCTTAGGAACACTAGACAACACTTCAGTACTACGCTTGGCAGACATTTTTAAAAATATTTTTATTGATAAAACAACATACAAACAATTCTTAACATACAAACATTCCACACATGGTATACAATCAATGG
This sequence comes from Myrmecophaga tridactyla, assembly GCA_004026745.1. Classification (NCBI taxonomy): domain Eukaryota; kingdom Metazoa; phylum Chordata; class Mammalia; order Pilosa; family Myrmecophagidae; genus Myrmecophaga; species Myrmecophaga tridactyla. Next base: position 49,834 of record PVIY010015039.1, read on the forward strand.
CTCACAATATCATCACATAGTTGTGTATTCATCATCATGATCATTTTTTTTGAACATTTGCATCACTCCAGAAAAAGAAATAAAAAGAAAAAAGAAAAAACTCATACATTCCATACCCCTCACCACTCTCTCTCATTGACCACTAGTATTTCCATCTACCCAATATATATTAACCTTTGTTCCCCCTATTATTTTATTTTTTATCCATATTTTTTACTCATCTGTCCATACCCTAGATAAAGGGAGTATCAGACACAAGGTTTTCACAATCACAGAGTCACATTGTAAACATTATATTTCTATACAATCATCTTCAAGAAAAAAGGCTACTGGAACACAGCTCTACAGTTTCAGGTACTTCCCTCAAATACACTATAAACTGAAAAGGGGATATCTATATAATGTATAAGAATAACCTCCAGAATAACCTCTCAACTCTTTGAAACCTCTCAACTATTGACATTTTATTTTGTCTTATTTCTCTCTTCCCTCTTTTGGTCAAGAAGGTTTTTTCAATCTCTTAATGCTGGATCCCAGTTTATCCCGGAATTTCTGTCCCACATTGCCAGGGAGATTTACACCCCTGGGAGTCATGTCCCATGTAGCGGGTAGGACAGTGGGTTCACTTGCTGTGTAGGCTGAGAGAGGGGCCATATGTGAGCAACAAAAGAGGTTCTCTGGGGGTGATGCTTAGGCCTAATTTTAAGTAGGCTTAGCCTATCCTTTGCAGGAATAAGTTTCATAGGGGCAAACCCCAAGATCAGGGGTTTGGCCTATTGATTTGATTGTCTCCACTGCTTGCGAGAGTATCAGAAATTCTCCAAATGGGGAAGTTGAATCTTTCCCCCTTTCTCCCTATTCCCCTAAGGGAACTTTGCAAATACTTCTTTATTCATTGTCCAAATCATTCTGGGATTTATTGGGGCATCTCACTAACCTGAACAAACCAACAAAATCTCATGCTTAGGTGACATTTTAAACAGCAAAATCCTCAAATGCAAAAACCGTGGCACTAAACATACCACAAAAAGGATACCTGCTTACAGAATCAAAAAAGCAGAGTGTCACCTTGTTCCATCTCAGCAGGAAATATGCATGTCAAGTAATTCAAATTTTTTACCACTCTGCACATGTCTGCAAATTACTGTGAAAGCACCACTAGTATTGATTTGGGGTTTACAAAAAAATTTTAGCAAGCAGGCAACACAAACATGGAATCCATGAATAATAAGGATTGATTGTTTGTGGCTGGACCATAAGGACCACAGTATACTGCGCCCCGCCCCACACACACACACACAGCTAGGATTAGCCATCATACGCATACAACCAGACAGATTCAGCCAGCATGATGGATCCAGAATCAAACACAAAATAAGCTGAACCAAAAATCAGAATAAGGGTCAAACATATATGGTTGGGACCATAGTACAGAAAACACATATGGTCATAGTCAGGTATCACACACATACACACCGAGAGAATTTGCCAGAACAATAGGCACCAAATCGGACATAGAGATAGAGCCAACTGAACAGGTACAGTTAGAGCAAGTCACACACACATAGCTGGTACCAGAGTACACATGCACCAATGGGGTCAGCAATCATACACTCACAGCCAGACCGACTGAACCAGCCTGATGGACCGAGCCAAACACAGAGAATCAGCTAGACAGGTAAAGTCAAAGCAAGTGTCAAACATACATGGTTGGCAAAGCAACTGGCTGAGCCCCAAGTCTTGGGGTTTGGCAAATGAAACTTAAGCCCACAAAGGATAGGCTAAGCCTACTTAAAAGTAGGCCTAAGAGTCACCCCCAAGAGAACCTCTTCTGTTGCCCAGATATGGCCTCTTTCTCTCAGCCAACATGACAAGCAAACTTCGCCCTTCCCCTCTCTACATGGGACATGACTCCCAGGGGTGTGGGACAGAAATCCTAGAATGAGCTGGGTTTCAGTATCATGGGATTGAGAAAACCTTCTCGACCAAAAGGGGGAAGAGAGAAATGAGACAAAATAAAATGTCAATGGCTGAGAGATTCCAAACAGAGAGAAAACCTTCTCGACCAAAAGGGGGAAGAGAGAAATGAGACAAAATAAAATGTCAATGGCTGAGAGATTCCAAACAGACTCAATGGGTTATCCTGGAGGTTATTCTTATGCAGTAAATAGATATCACCTTTTTAGTTAAGGCATAACAGAGAGGCTGGAGGGAACTGCCTGAAAATGTAGAGCTGTGTTCCAATAGCCATGTTTCCTGATGATGATTGAATAATGATATATCTTTCACAATGTGACTGTGTGATTATGAAAACCTTGTGTCTGACGCTCCTTTTATCTACCTTGTCAACAGATGAGTGGAACATATGGAATAAAAATAAATAATAGAGGGAACAAATGTTAAAATAAATTTAGTAGATTGAAATGCTGGTGATTGGTGAGGGGGAGGGGGAGGGGGTATGGTATGTACAAAATTTTTTCTTTTTTCTTTTTTATTTCTTTTTTTTGATTGATGCAAATGTCCTGAGAGGTGATCGTGGTGATGAATATACAACCATGTGATGATATTGTGAGTTATTGTTTATATACCAAGAATGGAATGATCATATGGTAAGAATGTTCGTGTTTGTATGTTTGTATGTTTAAAAAAAATTTTTAAATTAAAGAAAAAACGTAGATGGTTAGAATCACAGAATACAGGACACAGTTGTCATCAGCTATCAGCTAGCCAGCCAGAGAGAATCAGGCAATACTACAGTCACTGAATCAAACCTACAATCTACAGGATATGTACACCAGAATACAATGGATATATAGTCAACCCCTAGACAGAGTCAGCCAGAACTACAGTCACAAAAATCAACATGTGGAGTCTACTGGATTCATATAATCGGAGCAACTCGTCACACAAACTGTTGGCATCACACTATAAAGGAATCACAGTCCAACCAAATTGGCCAGCCCAACAGTCTCAAAATAGAACACCTGGGAGTCAGTTAGATGCACTAAGTCAAAGATAACAGCCGCACCTCGCAAGCAGAGTCAATGGTCTGGGAGGGTCACTGGCCTCAAGGGGGCATTGCTCACTCACCCCTCAGGGTCCTTGCCCAGGAAGGTGCCGATCACCAGGGGAAATTCGGATTTGATGATGAACAGGTAACTGGACATGGCTGGTACAGTTGGAGGGAGGTGTAAGCAGAAGGATTCCCCTCACCCACCCACCCCCTAATCTTCCCTGTCCCGCCTGGGGAAGCCCACCATACCTAACCTAACCCTCTTCCTCCAAGCTGACTCCCCCAAATTCCAGAGTCCTCACCCCCAACATTGTGCAGACAGATGATCACGGCCACTACTATCTTCCCCACAGACCCGAATGCCCTCTGTCCCAGCTGCTCATAGGCTCGGATGCCTGGGGACAGGGGGAGAAAAAACAGGTTATGGGTCAAGGAGGCCAGGCCACAGGTGAGCAGCAGAGGACCATGGGGTCTGGTAGCTGGGGAGTTGGGACAGAGAGGATTAGGTCTGATTGATGGTACTGGAGGTAAGAGTTGGGCTTGGAGTAGAGTCTGGGAAGTGGGGTCTAAGGCCAGAGACTGGTGGCCAGGGAGAAGGCTGGGGGCTGAGGGTAGATAGAGGGGGTCTTAGAGCCAGGATATGGACTAAGACCACAGCAAGAGGGAAGTCTGGGATCTAGGGCAGGCAGAGCTTAGGAGCTGGGGGCTGAGGAGTGGGGATCTGGGGTTTGTTGGGCTAGCTTCCAAGGTAAGGGGGAGCAGAGCCTGAGGGGTTGGTGTTAGAAGTGGAGTATAGTGGACTGGGGGTGGGGAGAGGCTGAGGGATGGGGTCTAATGGCCATACTGAGGGATGGGTGCTGAGGATTGGAGGGTGGAAATCTGGGAGCTGAGATAAGGTCTCAGAGCCAGGGTGCAGCCTCGGATCTGGAGTCCAGGGGCATCAACTGTGGGCTTCAGGTCCTGGATCTGGGAGTCAGAAAGGTATTCCCAGAGTCTCGAGTTTGAGTGGAGGCCTTGAGGTCCTGAGTGTTTGGAGTCTGAGGTCAGGGGGGATGGGTCCAGGGTTTTGCATCCAAAGACCAAAGGGGTGGGGGTGGGGACAGGGGTCCAGGCTCTGGATCTCACCCACAACACCAGCGCAGGTCAGCAGGAGATGGATGGAGTAAGAAGACAGAAGTGCGATGCACAGCAGCAGAACCCTGTGGGGGATGGCACATATCAAACTTAGTCACCTGGCCTCCCACCTGCCCCACAACACCCCGGGTCCCCCAGGCCGCTCACAGACTCACAGGAAGAAGATGACCCCCGTATGGGCCATGGCATAGGCCAGCCCCAGGATGCCGCTGCCCATGATGGCGTTGCTGAGGTTGAAAACTGACATTCCAAATGATGTCTTCCCCTCGAACTGCGGGCAGAGGCACAGCCCAGGCACACCCAGGGAGGGAGGACTGAGTGAGAGGACCAGTGCTGGAGCCAGGGCAAGGCTGGGGAAGAAGAAGCTGGGGAGGGAAGAAGCCCAGGAAAGGTCTTTGGAGGAGAGGAGAAGCTGGGAAGGAAAAAGAGTCGAAGATGTGAAGAAGCTGGGAAAGGGAGACCTGGGAAGGATGAAACTCAGAGGAGAAACTTTGGGGAAGAGCAGAGGAAGGTGAAACAGTTACCAGAGGCAAAACAACCCGGGAGGGAAGTAGCTGGGCATGGAGGGCAGCTGAGGATGGAGAACACTTGGGGAGGAAGAGCAACTGGAGAGGGAAGTCACTGAGTAAGGGAACCAGCCAGGGAGGGGAGAAGCTGGGCAACAGAGATAACTAGAGAGGGAGTACCTGAGGAGGAGAGGGACTATCTGGAGAGGAGAGCAACTGAGTAGCGAATAGCTGGGGTGGGAAATAGCTAGGCAAGGGAAAAGCTGTGTAGGGGATGTAGCTGGCAAGAGGAAGCAGCTGGGGAGTTGATTATCTGAAGGAGGAGACATGGTTGAGGAGAATAGCTGGAGAAGATGCAGCTGAGATAGATCCTGTAGAGTTACTCACATCCGTGAACTGGGAAGGATCCTGGGTGGG
>PVIY010015040.1:0-38123 GCA_004026745.1 Myrmecophaga tridactyla
AAAAAAAAAAAAAGAAATGGAAATGTTCTCATATAGATTGTGGTAGTGAATGCAAAATTATGTGAATACACCAGGAGCTATTGTACACTTAGGACAGACTGTATGGTGCATGAATAAAACTGTTTTAAAAAATAAGCAGAAAAAGAATATAAGAAGAGGATGGGCAAGATGGCAGCATAATGAAGAGTGAAATTTAATTTGTACCCCAAAGCAGCTAGTAAATAGTCAGGAACTGTATGGAACAATTGCTGGGGGGACCAGGTGGAAGAGCTGAGATCCCACACAGAACTGTACATTTCCCAAGGAGAATAGGAGGCCATTGCCCCTCCCCCACAGGTGGCAGTCTGATTCCCCAAGAAAACAGGAAAGAGACTTTACTAGCAGGAAGGGCTTAATTCAACCAAATCCGATTGTGGACTCCCTAAGAGACCATATTTCCAGTCTAGGAAAGAGAAGATAACGTGGCAGAGGTGGGGCCATGGGCATTTGGTCACTCCCTCATATAACTTACTTGTGCCTTCAGGACCTGCTTGAGCCCTAAATCTTTTATACCATCTTCATTTTATGATGGAGTGCTGCTGCTGCTGTGCATGCCCTACTTTATGGTTTAGCGTGTCAGACAACATCCAGATCATGATAGGCAATTCAAGTCTCATGGTAACTTGGTGCCACATGGTTAATTATTTAGTCTCTACTAAGGCTCAGTACCAGGCTAAAAGCTGTTTCTCAAAAGTAGAGTAGTTATCTGCTGAGGATAAGGCTTTGCTCCAAATTCCTAAGGGTCTCCATTATGATACTTCCATAGGGGCCTGCCAGAGGTGCTAGACAGCATCCCTATTTGCCACTGATACTTTGAGCACCATCGTATCTGCTGGATCATGTGGCCCATGTGGCAGAGCAGCTTGGCCAGCAACCTGGGCCTGTCAAAGAACCTCCTCTTCTTTCAGTCCCCACTCAAAGCTAGAAGCTTTTCTGGTAACTGGGTAAATGGTCCATAATAACATAATCCTCATTTGAGTGTGCTATCTCCAAAATCCAAACAGGCCAACTAGGTGCTGTGCCTATTTTTTGCCATAGAAGGGGACAGATGTAACAACTTAGGAGGGGTATCTCAACATGACCCACACCACTATACACCTAGAAATTTCACTGAGATGGAAGTTCCCTGTATTTTTGTTGGATTTATCTCCCATACCCTGACATACAAATGCCTTACCAATAAATCTAGAGTAGTTGCTACTTCTTGCTCACTAGGTCCAGTCAGCATGAGATCTTCCATGTAATGGAACAGTCTGATGTCTTGTGAGAGGGAGAAAAGATCAAGGTCCCTGCAGACAAGATTATGACATAGGGCTGGAGAGTAGATAAAACCCTGAGGCAAGACAGTGTATGCAAATTCTTTCTGGTGGTTCTTCCTGATAGTTATTGAGAAAAAAAAACATCTTCCAAATCAATAGCGGCATACCAATTACCAGGCAATATGTTGATTTGCTCAAACAATGATACCACATATGGAACAGAAACTGCAATTGTAGTCACTACCTGGCTAAGTTTATGATAATCCACTGTCATCCTCCAAGATCAATCTGTTTTCTGCACAGGCAAAATAGAAGAATTGAATGGGTATGTGGTGGGAATCACCTTCTCTGCATCCTTCATTTCTTAAGAGTGATAGTAATCTCTGCAGCTCCTCCAGAAAGATGCTATTGCTTCTGACTCACTACTTTTCTAGGTAGAGGCATTTCTAGTCACTTCCACTTGACCTTTCCCCTACCATAATAGCCATCATTCCATAAGTCAGAGAACCAATGTGGAGATTCTACCAGTTGCTGAGCATGTCGATCCAATCATGCATTCTGGAACTGGGAAAATGACCACAGAATGAATCCAGCCACCCACTAGACCCACTGTGAGATGGACCTGAGATAAAGCTCCATCAATCACCTGACCTCCATAAACCCCTACTCTGATTGGTGGAGCAGAGTAACAGGGTTTCCTGGAATTAGTGTTCCTTCTGAGCCAGTGTCAAATAATCTCTGAAATACCTTATCATTTCCTTTTCCCCAGTGCACAGTCATCCTGGTAAATGGCTGTATTTCTCCTTGGGGAAGTCTGGGAGGAAGGTTAACAGTATAAATTTGGGCAGTGTAAAAGTGTCCTTCCCCAAAGGTACCCAGACCTATCCTCATTCAAGCATCTCTCAGTCCATAAACTGTCTGAAATCAGAATTGATTAAGGGGCCATGATTTTATGTTTTTGTAACTCAAGTTAGACTTCTGCTCACTTGACCTAGAATTCTTCTCCTTATACAGCTCAATTAAGAATATAGTAGACTGTCCACCTATTTTACTTCTAGGTACCCCATGGTCTACTAGACAATGCCACAAATCTCAGCGATTCAGATTATTTTGACTACTGTTTTGAGTCTGCAGTCCATTATGGTGGCCACACCCACCTTGTCTAGGGTGCTTAAATGTTGCCACATGGCTTCTGCCAACTTGGGATCCCATCATCCCCATTCTGTTTAAGATTCCCAGCTCTGCGACAGCAGTTGTCACAGTAATATCTGACCTAAAAGAGAAGGGTGACTCCAACACCCTTCAGGGATGATGGAGCTAGTCGCATGAATTTACTTCTCTAGGTTCTTGTGAAATATGTATCCCCTAGACATTCCTGTGGTATGTGATCAGGTCTTCCATGATAAATGCACTCTAACATTCCAATCTCTCTAAGCCTCTGGATTCCCTCAACTGCATTATACTAGGGCAGTTCTGGCATTTTGACCTCAGGTAATGTTGGCTAGATTTTGTTTCATATTTCAGCCAACCATCCAAGCAAACTATTAATGCCCTTTCTATCCCCTCGAGCTATAATACTGAATGCAGATTCTCTGCTTAGTGGGCCCATATCAGTAAATTCAACTTGATCCAACTTTATATTCCTCCCACCATCATCTCACACCTTTAATATCCTTTTTCACATATATTCCCCTGATTTTTGTCTATATGGATTGGAAAACTTATGCAGTTCTTTTGTAGTGTAGCATACCTCCTCATGCATCACACTTTGTACCTCACCTTTCAGGGCATGTTGGGTCTTTAGCCTAGAAGAAAAGAGGGGTGGTAAGGGTGAGTCATGAAAAGAAATAGAAGTGTCTTTTGTGGCAATTTTCTCAGGGCAGTCCACTGCAGTTTCATCTGGTAAATAGGATTAGTCCCTCTGAACAGAGGTGTGAGGGCTTTTTCCCCAGGGGAGGTGATTACAGGGTTACAGGCCCTAAGGGTTAATCTCGTTAAGTGGATGTTGGATGGCAGACTTCTTGGGACAAACTGGAGGCCCGAAAACTGTTTCCTCAAGGCAGGCTGAAGGTCAGAAAGCTATTTTCTTGGGGCAGTCCATATGGATCTATCTAGCAAAGGCTCAGCAGGTTCCAGGGATCCTGCTCCCATCACCATGATTATCAAACCATACATCACCATCCCACATTTCAGGATCCCATTCTTTTCCAATCATGGCCTTGACTTTAACAGCAGTCATCCTGCAAGGTTCAGATTTTAGCTTACATTGTAAATCTGCTACTCACACAATGGGGCTCTTATGTCTGGTTTTCAGAGATCTCAGGTCTGTGACCACAGGAAATAAGATTTTCTTTTAGAACCATGTGGTAGTTAGGTTCAGGTGTCAACTTGGCCAGGTGATGGTGCCTAGTTCTGTTGCTGTGAACTTGAATCTTTAGCATGTGAAATTCATCTATAGCTGATAACATCTGCAGTCAGCTAAGTGGAGTGCCTTCCACATTGAGTGATGTTTAATTTAATTAGCTGGAGGCGTCAAAGAGAGAGGTTAGAAGAGAACTCAATACAGCACAGCCCAAGCAGCCCAGCATACATCATTTTAGTACTCACAGCTCAGCCCAGACATTTGGAGATGCAGAAAATAATGACCCTGGGGAAGGCTTTTGGAAACCAGAAGCTAGGAGAAAAGGCCAGCAGACATTGTTGTGTGCCTTCCCATGTAACAGAAAACCTCAGATAAAAGTTATTCACCTTCCCTCTGAAGATGTATAAATTTTTAACTAAATAAATCCCCTTTTATTAAAAGCCAATTCATCTCTGTTGTGTCACATTCTGGCAGCTTTGGCAGACTGAAACAGGCCACGTGAAACTTTTACATCATTCATACAGCACTTAGATGTAAATGTAAACTCATCCCTTTCCCTCATCACTGTATCCAGCATATCTAACAACACCCAGCAAACATCATTATACCTTTTAATTCCACAAAACTTCATAAAGGTGTCAAAAACACTCACCTCAGCCTTGCCTCATATAACCACACAACTAGCAGAATCTAATGATGATATTTTGAGTATCTTTCTTACCAACCCACCCCGCAGACTGTCATTGTCCTCTTGATTATTGGAAACAGAGTCATTAATGCCTCTGAGTCGAGCCAGAGTAAAAAATCAATTTTAAAAACCCATTTTTATGATTCTTTTTCTCAAGGACCACTCCTGGTACCAAGTTGTATTAGTCAGGATTCTCTAGAGAAGCAGAACCAACAAGAGAAATCTGTAAATATGAAATTTATAAAAGTGTCATACAACCACCATGGGAATGGAAGAGTCCAAAATCTGTAGAGCAGGCTGTAAAACTAACAGCTCCAAAGAAGGGTCTCGATGAACTCCACAGGAGATGCTTGCTGGCTGAAGCAGCAGGGAAAAAGTTTCTCTTCTTTCTTAAAGTCTTTCAACTGATTGTATTATTTCATCAGTGGAACCCAGCAGCCAGGAAAAAAGACCACGGCCTACTGGTTTATCAGCAAGCCATGAAATATCCTTGCAGCAACATTCAGGCCAGTGCTTGACTGACCAAAAAACTAGACATAATTAGTTGGCCAAGTTGACACCAGAAACTAACCATCACAAGGAGGGAAAACTACCTAATTCATTCTATGAAGCCAACATCACCCTAATACCAAAGCCACACAAAAATATTACAAGAAAAGAAAATTACAGACACATCTCTTAAATGAATATAGGTGCAAAAATCTTCAACAAAATACTTGCAAATTGAATGAGCAGCAAATTGAAAGAATTATACACTATGACCAAGTGGGATTTATTCCAGGTATGAAAAGTTGGTTCAACACAAGAAAATCAATTAGTATAATACACCTTATCAACAAGTTAAGGTGGAAAAACTACATGATCAATCTTGATTGATGCAGAAAAGGCATCTGACAAAATTCAACTTCCTCTCTTGATGAAAACACTTAAAAGGATAGGAATAGAAGAGAACTTCCTCAACATGATAAAGGGACAATATGAAAAGCCCACAACTAACATCATCCTCAATAGGGCAAATCTAAAAGCTTTCCCTCTAAGATCAGAAACAAGACTATAATGTCCACTGTCACCATTGTTATTCAACATTGTGTTGGAAGTTCTAGCCAGAGCAATTAGACAAGAAAAAGAAATACAAGGCATCCAAATTGGAAAGAAAGAAGTAAAACTCTCACTGTTTGTAGATATGATTTTATATGTTGAAAATCTCAAAAAATCTACAACAAAACTACTAGAGCTAATAAATGAGTACAACAAAGTAGCAGGGTACAAGTATGCACCATTGTATTAGTTAGGGTTCTCTAGAGAAACAGAATCAACAAGAAACACCCACAAATATAAAATTTATAAAAGTGTCTCGTGTAACCATGGGAACGCAGATTCCAACATCTGCAGGGCAGGCTGTGAAGCTGACAATTCCAGTGGAGGGTCTGGAAGAACTCCACAGGAGAGGTTTGCCAGCCGAAGCAGGAAGAGAACCTGTCTCTTCTGGATCCTCCTTAAAAGGCTTCCAGTGATTAAATTAAGCATCACTCATTAAAGAAGATATTCTCCTTGGCTGATTACAAATGGTATCAGCCGTGGATGCAGACCAGCACTTGCCCAACCAGACAAACAGGTACCACCACTTGACCAAGTTGACACATGAACCTGACATGACAACCATGATGATCAATCTGAGGAGAAAATCAAGAAAAAAATTCCATTTACAATAGCAAACAAAAAAATCAAATATTTAGAAATAAATTTAAATAAGGACCCAAAAGTCCTGAACACAAGAAACTATAAGAAATTGCTAAAAGGAATCATGGAAGACCTAAATAAATGGAAGGGCATACTGTGTTTAAGGATTGGAAGACTACATATAGTTACGATGTCAATTCTACCCAAATTGATTTATAGATTCAATGCAATACCAATTAAAATTCCAATAACTTACTTTGCAGAAATAGAAAACCAATGATCACATTTATTTGGAAGGTCAGGGTGCTTTGAATAGAATATAAGAATATAAAAATATCTTGAGAAAGAAGAATGCAGTGGAGGTCTCACTCCACCTGACTTTAAAGCATATTACAAAGCTACAGTGGTCAAAACAGCAAGGTACTGGGGGCAGGCTATGGTTGCTCAGCAGGCAGAGTTCTTGCCTGCCATGCCAGAAACCTGGGTTCAATTCCTGGTGCCTGCCCATGCAAAAAACAGCAAGGTACTGGCATAAAGATAGACATGCTGACCAATAGAATCAAAGTGAGTGTTCAGAAATAGATCTTCTCATCCATGGACAATTGATCTTTGTTAAGGGAGTCAAGCCAATCTCCCTCAGGGACCTGGGATGGACCAGCCTCTTCAATAAATGATACTTGGAGAACTGGATAGCCATATGCAAAGGAAAGAAAAAGGATCCTTTTCTCACATCCTATACAAAAATTAATTCAAAATGAATTAAAAAAAAAAACTAAGCATTAGAGTTAAGACCATAAAACATTTAGAAGGAAATATAGGGAAATATCTTATAAATCTTGTAATAGGAGGTAGTTTCCTACCTTACACCCAAAGCATGAACGATGAAAAAGAAATAGATAAATGGGATCTCCTCAAAATTAAACACTTTTGTGCATCAAAGAATTTTATCTGGAAAGTAGAAAGGCAGCCTATGCAAGGGGAGACAATATTTGTAAACTATATATCAGATAAGGCTTTAGTATCCAAAGTATATAAAGAGATTCTTCAATTCAACAGCAAAATGACAAACAACCCAATTATAAAATCAGCAAAAGACATCAACAGACACTTTTCAAAAGAGGAAATACAAATGGCTAGAAGGCACATGAAAAAGATGCTCAACTTCACTGGCTGTTAGGGAAATGCAAATCAAAACCACAATGACATATCATCTCACACCCATCAGAATGGTCATTACTTTATCAAAAAAAAAACCAAAACAAAACAGAAAATCACAAGTGCTAGAGAGGATGTGGAGACAGAGGCACACTTATCCACTGTTGGTGGAACTCTAAAATGGTACGATTGCTCTGGAAGGCAGCTTAGTGGATCCTCAGGGAGCTAAGTATAGAATTGCCATATGATCTAGCATTTCATTACTAAGTATATATTCAGCAGAACTGAAGGCAAGAACACAAATGGACATTTGCACATCAGTGTTTATAGCAGCATTATTTAAAATTGCTAAGAGATGGAAACAACCCAAATGTCCATCAACACACAAGTGGATAAATAAGCCGTCATATATATGTAAGATGGAGTATTATGCAGCTGTAAGACAGAATAAAGTCCTGAAGCATAATATGGATGAACTTTGAGGACATTATGCGGAATGAAATTAGCTAGAAACAAAAAGACAAATATTACATGATCTCACTAATACTAACTAAAATTAATGAGTATATTTTGAGAGTAAAAGTTCAAAACACTGGTTATCAGAAGATAGAAATAGGGTAGAGAATGGGCATTTGGTTCTGAAGACATATAGATTATACAACAGGATTGATTGTATAAATTCAGAAATGTATAGCACAATACTATCTGATGGTTGCACAATAATATAAGTACACTGAATGAAGATGAATGTTAATATGGTTAAGGGAGAAGGATTGGGGGCACATGTGAAACCATAAGGAAAGATAGGGAATTGTTCTAGTTTACCAGCTGCTGGAACGCAATATACCAGAAACAGAATGGCTTTTAAAGGGGGAATTTATTAAGTTGTAAGTTTATAGTTCTAAAGCCATGAAAATGTCACAATTAGAGCAAATCTATGAAAATGTCCAAATTAAGTCACCAACAAGAGGTTACCTTCGCTTTAAAAAGTCCAATGAAGTGCAGGGTTTCTCTCTCAACTGGAAAGGCACATGGCAAACATAGTGAAGTCTGCTAGCTCTCTCCAGGCTTCCTGTTTCATGAAGCTCCCCCAGGGACATTTTCCTTCATTATCTCCAAAGGTCTCTGGCTGTGTGGAGTTATCATATGATCCTGCAATCCATTTGCTTAGTATATACCCAGAGGAACTCAGAATGGGGACACGAATGGACATTTTCACATTGGTGTTTATGGCAGCAGTGTTTGCGATTCATAATGGTTGGAGGTGGCCTAAGGGTACAACGACTGAGGGAAGGAAGGGGGAACTCTGGTGTTCTCCTTTCTTGAGCGGCTATAAGAAGGAAGAACTTGTGAGGCATGCAACTAGGTGAATGAACCTTAAGGACAGTATATTGAATGAAATGTTAGAAACAAAAAGGCAAATATTGTCATGCCTCACTCATATGAACTCACTATAATGTACAAACTTGGAGAATTGAAGTCAAGAGCATGGGTTATCAGGTAGGGGTCTATTGTAAAGGGTTCTAGATTGTAAATTCTTACAACAAAGTCACATCTATTCTGGAGTTGTAACTGTTATTTCTAAATTCTGAGATACTGAGCTATTTGAATATAACCTGGTCATTCTCTGAAACTTCAGATATGTATGTGACCCTTGAGACTCTGAGTTAGCACACTGAAGCTATGAAAGTCAGCATTACCCCTTATAGCAACTTAAAAAACTTGAAAAAGCGATCATACTTCAACTAGAGATATGAATGAAGTTGATTTGGGTAGGACTAAGGTAGATCATAATACAGGGTAAAAGATGATATGGTCCATATTTTAAAACTTCAATTTCTGAGACCAAAGGAAGGGATGTTTATTTGGTACCAGATTTATATTTTGGGTAGTGAATTATCTAATTTAACTTGCATGATAAGTTTATTTGAACACCATAATTACATGGACTCTTGATTAGGACATAAGATCCTGTTGGTTTGTACAGGTTAATGTGATGCCCCAATATATCCCAGAGTAATTTGGGCAGAGGATAAAAAAGCATTTCCAAAGTGCCCTTGGGTGACTGGAGAGAAAGCAAGAAATATTAAACTTTCCCATCTGGGGAATTCCTGATATTCTTTCAAGCAGTGGGGACAAACAATTCAATAACCTGGGCTCTTGATCTTGAGATATGCCCCTATAAAATTTAAACCTGCCAAGGAGAAGCTAAGTCTACTAAAATTATGCCTAAGAGTCACCCCCAGAGAACTGCCTTTGTTGCTCAGATGTGGTCTCTCTCTCTCTTGAAGCCAACTCAGCAAGTGAACTCACTGCCCTCCCCCGTATGTGGGACATGACTCCCAGGGGTGTAAATCTTGTTAGCAATGTGGGCCAGAGATCCAGGATGAGTCCAGACCCAGCATCATGGAATTGAGAAAGCCTTCTTGACCAAAAGGGGGAAGAGAGAAATGAGACAAAATAAAGTTTCAGTGGCTGAGAGATTTCAAACAGAGTCGAGAGGTTAACCTGGAGTTTATTCTTATGCATTATATAGATGTCCCTTTTCAGTTTATGGTGTACTGTAATGGTTGGAGGCAAGTACCTTAAACTGTTGAGCTGTGTTCCAAAATCTTTGATTCTTTAAGATGATTGTATAATTGTATAGATTTTACTGTGTGATTGTGAAAACCTTGTGTTTGTTGTTTCTTTTATCCAGGGTATGGACAAATGAATAAAAAAATAAGGATAAAAAAACAAGTAATAGGGGGCATAAAGGGTAAAAAATCAGGTAGATTGGAATACTAGTAATCAATGAGAGGAAGGGGTAAGTGAAACAGGAAGTATTAGTTTTTTCTTTTTATTTCTTTTTCTGGAATGATGCAAATATTCTAAAAATGATCACAGTGTGATGATATCCTGAGCCATTGATTTTATACCATGTATGGACTGTATGTGTGTGAAGATTTCTCAATTAAAACATTTTTTAAAGAATATATGTCTTGCATTTCTGCATTTTAGCAAACCAAATGTCAAAATCAAAATCATTTCCTAATACCAAATATAGTCTAACTCTATGGCTCTGATTCATCATCAACTTCACACCATTTGTCTGTGTCCATAATTTAATATTTCTTTTAATATCAATTGTTTATTAATCATTTACTAGTTGTCAAGCAATGGGGAAGGTTTGGAGGATATAAATATGGTAGGTATAATCCAATCCCAATTGCAGAAAGGCTCACAATATTGTGAAAGCATTTTAATTTTTCCTGTCTTCAGCTACAAACTTCATAACTGCCTGCCCTTGTGGCAGATTCCAAGTTCAGAGTTCTTCTGGCACTTTGCAGTCAGTTCAGTCATATTATCATTACTTAGTCTCTGATACTTACTAAGCAAATTTCCTGACTCTGAACCATGTAGTAGTCTGCCTACCTTACAGAATGTGGCAAGAACTAAGATTCTAGATCCTGTTCTGTCTACCGGTAGAATATCCTCCAATTATCAATAAGCCAAGCTAAATGACCTTGATTTTCATTATGTATCCACACTTTTTCCTGATACGTTCACCTTACATTTCAAGATACCAAGTTCCATCAGTTGAAACTGATTCAATCCAGTATGTATTCTCCTAGGTCATAATTCATTCCCATTGGTGACATTTTCTATTAATCATTCATTTTCATAGCAGCTTGGGTAGGGGAAAGAAATGTTTCTCATGTAATCCTTCCCTCCATAGAAGGAAATTCTACCTTGAATAGAATTTTCTATTCTGGAACTGAATAAAAAGACTTAAGAAGCCCACATACCTTTTTTGTTGTTTTTTTCTGGATTTCTTTGGTAACTTCTCTAAAATACGGTTAATTCTTATTTTTCAAAATATTACCTTTGTCCTTTCCAAACTTGACATTTTATAAATGTGGTAAATAAGTTTGAAGAAGTCAAATGATATTTCCTAGGTTACACATTACAAGTTATTGTCAGAGGTAGAATGTTTTAACTTACTTCTAAGACTGGTACAGTATGATTAAATATCTTACCTGGCAGAAAATGCAGTCAAGATAGTCACCAAAATTTCTAAATCTTATTACTTGTTGAATAAACCTTTGATCTTTAACATTGGCAGATTGTAAAAATTATCTTCAGTGCATCTAAATTATAATATCTCATGTGCTTCTGATTTTTTCTAGGCTGTGTACAAAATAATACACTTAAAATAAGCCTTTGCTATGTAAGAAAGAAGAGAAAGGTACTTACATATGAAATAGTAGTCTAAACAAATACATATGAAGTGTATTAATGAAAAGCCAGCATGAACTATTGGATCCTAAGATGCTAAAATAATAGGCATTCTCCAGCAAAACCATTACTATTTTATTTGCTATAAAGTACAACTATTTACATTATCCTTCTCTAAAAGATCACAAATAGTTGGGTCCATTGGAGATGGCTTAATAGCAAATCTTAAAGAATCCATACAACCAAATGGAAAAAATTTCTTCCTGAACTGCAAGGTCTGAATTTTTAGCATGGAGCACTGGCTCACGTGTGTGATATCCATATGAAAGAGGCTTCACTGAAAACAATGCAGCTCATGCTGGGACAGTGACAGTAATGTGCACCCTGTCATGTCATTCAAGAGGAGAGGCCACCGTAGAGTGAAAAGGAGCTCTCTCAACATGCAGTGCATGACATTATGGAATCACTTAAGAAACTGACTGCAAAGTGAGTGAATAATAGGCCAGATGTGACACTTACTTTTTTGCCCATTTAATGAAAAGAATCTAATAGAGTGTCTTCCTAATTGGTTAAAAGGGCATTTTCATTCATTTTACCTTTCTGTAGACCCCAAAGTTTGACCATGTTTCTGTGTACACAGTGCAAGATAACATACTGATCCAGAAATATTTATTTCCATGCTGAAAACAATGTGACTTTAACCACTTCCGGTTCTGCTCTGAGAGGGTGTCGCTGCGAGGTACAGGTTGTAAGACCTTGAACCAAAGAACAGATAAGATGATGCAGCTATTGCACTTCGCTGGCAAGAATTCATCCACACTTTTTTTTTTTTGCGTTATTGCTGACTAATGTTATCTACTATTTAATTGTTGTTCAAATATTACGAATTAATCTGCTCCAGCAATAGCAGAGTCCTTTCCTTGAGACACAAAAACCTTTAAAATCTCACAGTTATTAAGTCCTGGATTAAACAATAAGATTTATGCTTCTTGCACGTGACTGTGTAACTGCTGCTACCGTAGCAGAGCTTTATTAACCAAGTATCTCAGGGGAATTGCGCTTCTTTTCATTTTCCTTTCAACTCCATGAAGTCAGCCAGAAAGATAAATCCCCTTAAATATTGTTAGGAAATAATTTACTTATTGTATGCAATATTTACTATATTACTAAAGATATAGCCAGTGTAAAGACCAATATTTTATAACAATAGTTTGGTCGTAAGAAAATAGTTTTCTGCAAACTGGATCAAACAAAAGAGAAACAATGCATTGCCATTATGAGTTTTGACAAACGCATTTGTGTGTCCATATGAATGAGTGTTTCATTTTCCCCTAATCTCTGTCTTCTTCAATGAAGCTGTCTGCACCCCAGTTGTACCACTTCATGCATTTATGGTGACTTTACACAAGTCTAAACTCTGGTGACTTTCACTGTGGAAAGTGCTGATGAATTTATTTATCTTGTTATCTTTGATATCATTTTCTCCCATTAATTAAGTATCTTTTAAATGTGAAAAATGGCTGTCTTTGTCTGGCTGGTTATTTGTAAGCATCTAGTATCTGTTCTTCACTTCCCAGCAAATGCACATTAGAAGAAAATGCCAATAATATATTACATCTAGTTCAGACTCAGCTCTATGTGTGGGAATTTTACAATCCAACAGGTAGAATATGCTTCTATAGCAAATAAATCTAGAAGGCTCTCTTGGTAGAGATCCCCACTCCCTGTGGCTTAAAAAGATTCTCAGAGAAGAGAAAATGCCCCCAGCAACCCCATCCTTAGTTTGCATTCTCCTTGTGGTTTTCTTTTCTGGCTTCCCTGCAGTGATCACAAAATAACTGGAAAAGCAAGATACCTTCTTGTCAGAAATGGTTTCAGGCCTTCTGTTTTAGAAGAACCCATCTATAAATCTTAACAATTTGTTTCTCCACTAGTGAGAAAATTAGCAGGTATAATGTGGAATTGAAGAGAGGAAACAAACTTTTGGCTGCAATAATGGTTTTGCTAGTTTGCCTAACACGGATTTTAGCTGAAACAAACTAACTGATTCTGCTTACCACCCTTGGCAAGGCTTAAGAATAAAGACTAATTTAAATCACATCTTTTCTTTAATAGAAGTTTGATATTTAATTAATTTAAATTAGTTAGCATTAGTTATAAACTTGCCGTTAGACTATTGCAAAAGGCCTAAAATAGAGAACTGCTTTCTTTCTCACCTCTGACTCTTGTGCACTTATTCCTTTCTATTGCACACTACACACATTTACAGGGGGAATACTACCAATATGAAGATTGGCTTTGAAAGTGATGAAAATTTTATTTTAATAAAGATTCATACAAATTATTTCATAAATAATATTTGGATATAACCATTTTGAAGAAAATTACTATTGTTCAGTGTGTTATTAGAGTCAGGACTATTTAACCCTCTTGTTCTACTCAGAATAAAATATAATCCCTTGATTTGCAACTACAAACATCATTTGTCTGTTCTGGTGTTTTACAAATTATATCTTTCAAGTCTGGTTGACCCACTTTCATGTGGCTTCCACTCCTGAGAGCTGGAATTTTTATTAGGTTCATAGGAGCTTTCTTTGTTCTAAAGTGCAACTCAGTTTATCTCAACAATATTTCTCCTGTGTTGAGACAAGATAAATATAAGTAGGAAGAGCAGAATGATGTCATATTTTCTGACAATAACTGAAATAATTTTCTGACAAGCAACCTTAATTAGCCATGTAATTCTGAGAAACTGTGTCTTCAAGACCTAGAAAAATTAAGAATGCCGAATTTCTCTAGGCAAGATTGTATTCTGATTATGTTTATCACAATGATATGGAAGTTTCAAAATACCAAAAATCAAAGGATATTATTCTCTCTTTAGTCTTCATGAATTCTGTGACAAGTTAACTTTAGATATTACACTGCTCTTGATTGTTCAAAAATGGGATTCCTCAATTTCTCATAAGGCTCAGGGGACCAGAAAAGGTGTCAGACATTCCATGATAGAGAGGGAAATATTTCCATCCATCTGTCCATCTGTCCATCCATCCATCCATCCATCCCTTCATTCATTCAGTCAGTTAAATCATTCAATGTTATTCTCCTCTACATAACAGAAACACTTCTATATACTAAAGATACAATAAGGAACAAAAATAAATAGAGAAATAAAACTACTACCCTCATGGAACTTATACCCTACTGGGAAGAGAGCGATTATAAATACGTAGGTATTCAGGTCAGTATTGATGGAGTAAATGCTATAAAGTAAACTAAGCCATTGAGAGGATAGAGTAACAATGTGCGTTGCTATTTTTAATAGCATGGCCAAAGAAGACCAGAGGGAGAAGGTGACATTTGAGTGGAAGTCTGAAGAAAATGAAGTGATAAGATACAGAGATCACTCAAGTGTTTGATTCACATCATAGAGAGCCTTGCTAACTCAAAGTATGAACCCGGAGGCCACCAGCAGAGATATCCCCCAGGATCTTGTTAGAGATGCAGAATCACAGGCCTCACCAAAATCAGAACCTCCATTTTTAACAAGATCCCCAGGTGATTTGGGTGGGCATTCAAGTTTGAAAAGCCAAGGAGAACTAGACACCAGATCTTCTAATATCTTGTTTCTCTCTATTCCCTATTCTTCACCTTTATGTTGCGTATGCACATTTTCGCCTGCTAATTTTAAAGTAGCCCAAAAGAAAACCACTTCACATAGTTGCCTTTTGAATTCTATAAAATCATACTTTCCTTAAGATGATAATAAAGTGTTCAGATTTATTGAAATGTCAGAATTTGCTGGTAATATTGAATCAGGCAAATTCACTGCATTATACAATAGAACTGAGTCTGACAGTCCACGCTGAGATGTGTTCCAGGTGAGGAATAGGACTTTTCCTCCTGCTTCTTGGGCCAGGAGCATGGTCAGGCAGGAAAGCAGCAGCAACTGAGGAGTGGGGGAGAGACGTCCCACAGTGCCCTCTCTCCTCCTCCACAGCAGAGAAGGCAGAGTCAGGCAGAGGGCCAGTTCCGTGCTGCTGGCTGGGTGCCCTGCCTACCCCTGCCCCCACCTGTCCCTGTCCCTGCAGGCAGCAAATCTCCCTCTGTCACACTTCCCTGCCCAGCCCCTCTTTGCCCATGTGGAAAAGCAAGACCCTCTGCTTGTGTCACATTTGAACAATCATTTCCCACCCTCTCAGTGCCAGCTTCACCTACAGTGGAGAACTTAAAGCAAAGTGACTCACCCTGGGGAGTAAGCCATCATGAAAAAATGTATTGGCACTGATACTTTTTTGTAGTCCCTGTTGTCACTGTATTTATAAAAGCCTCAGATCTTACACCAAAAAATAAAGAGGCATTTAAAAAACTAAGGAAAAAAATGTAGTTTCCTTATTAATTTTTGGAAAGTAAACGTGTTATTATTTCCCCTTTTCCTGATGTGTTCTTTTGAAGCAATTTTCCAAAATAGTTTTCTCAAGGGTGGATTTTCTTCCAACATATACCACACAGCATCTTATCAGCTCATTCTTTCTCCACACAACTCTATAGATTTCCATCCCATAAGCACAATGCTATAAGCCGACATGGCGGCATGGTGGCATTCCATTCACATCAGGAGCTTGGCAAAAGTTCAGGTCATTTACCCTGGGCTCCTGGTATTCAGTCAGGTGGAAAATGAGTGCAAACAGGAACAGGGCAAGTCACAGTAATTTTTTTTCTAGATATAGCAATGCTTTTTCTGGAGGTATTCTAAAGGATCTGTATACCATGATATAAATGGTACCCTGATTTCAATGTTGTAATTTATTTACATTACCTCTTAGAAATTCCAGATGCATGATTCTCATTGCCCCTTCTAGTATTCTGAGAAGGAAAAGCAAGCATATAACTGAGAAGAAGACAGAGTACCACACAAAGATAAATCACAAGTACTGTTAGAGCAATGGGGTAGAGGTTTTCTTCACCAAGCTTTGATTCCCTGTAGCTTTCCCCTGCTAGATATCCTGCTCTATTTCTTCATTGTTATCCACCTCAGCTCTCTCTTTTGAAAGCCTTGCTTTATACCTAGCTAGTCAGCTGCATATACGTCCATCCACGAAAGTGTGGTGTTACTCGCTTTAGCTATCAAGTCTCTGACAATTTATTATGGTGGAATTTCCTTATGTAAAGAGTGCTAACAACTATTAGCCTTTAGGAACATCCAAAGCCAATATTTAAAAAAATGGGTGTTGTTGAACTTCAGGTTCTACAATTCCTCAACACTTTCTCATGGCCAATTCAGGACCTCTTTGACTTAAAGAATTGGAAAAAGATTGAAACACACCTTAAAGTCAAGCTAGCATCCAGATAACATTCATTTCTTCATTATTTATTATTAATATTATTGCTACTGTGTTATTTGTACTGACATGCAATTCTCCAAAAAAGAACTTAAAATATCTACAGTGAAACACATACATAATTAGACGATTAAAACCTGGGGCAGGGGAAAGGTAAAGTGACTTAGAGAATCCAAAGCTTTGACAAAAGCTATGAATCCTCTCCCTAAAAAATACAGATATGCATGTTTTGGTATCCAAGGATTTTTTTTTTTTTAATATCCATTGACCTCTCCAAAATAGAAGGGAATAAACGGTTAGTGTGTTCTAAGACTAGAGGTTGCATTCTCAAATGCCAGGGCCAGACAGATAATAAAGAAAAATGGGCTGGAAGGAATATGGTAGCAAGGAATGGATCCTGAGGAGAACTAGACCAGACTCTCATCTAAAGAGAGCAGTCGTTCAGCAGCTCTCCAGTTCCATGTGGAAATGCAGCCTTAGTGGTGTTGTCAGAGCTTCTAATTTTTCAAGAGCAAACCCAAGTCTAGACTTTTATATAAAATTTTTCAATGATCAAACATTAGCAACTGTATTGGGTTTAAAAGCATACCCCCAAAATTCATGTCCACCCACAAACGCAGAATTTAACTTTATTTGGAAATCAGTTATTTGGAGAAATAATTAGTTAAGATGAAATCATACTGGATGAGGGTGAGTCCTAAGTCCAATATGACTGGTGTTCTTAGAAGAAGAGGGACATTTGAACCCAGAGAAACAGACACAGAGGGAAAATGGCCATGTGAAAACAGAAGCAAGGATTGGAATTATGAGGTCACAAACTAAGGACGACTGGGACCACAAGAAACTGGAAGAGACAAGGAAGGATTCTTCTCTAGAGGCGTCAGAGGAAGATTGGCCTGCAGATAACTCAATTTCAGATTGCTGGGCTCTAGAACTGTAAGAGAACAAATTTCTGTTGTTTTAACCCATCCAGTTTATGGTAATTTGTTATGACAGTGCTAGGAAAACTAATGCAGCAACTGACCTAAGTTCATTTAAAATACTATGTAGAAAAAAAAACAAGCAAACAAAATTTAAAAACCCACAACTGTGACTGAAAGGCAAATGCCTGAAGCTTATTTATTCTGTGGTGTTTGAAAAAAGCTTTCTGTTTTTCAGATAATTCTCAGTAGGAACAGTTGATGTTTTCTCATAGAAAATTAACTTGCTAAAGTATTCTTGTCCCTTCACCTTCACACGGTGAAAGCTACAGAAGTACCAGAAGCTAAATCTAAAACTTTCTGAAGAAAGCAGCTTTAGATTTGCTTAAACCTATGAATATGACATCAGTAAGCCACAGTTTTCCATAGATGAAAAAAATTTGTCCTAAAAAATTTCCAAAGGCAGTAGTTGCAAGCCCATGATTTCAACCTTTAAATGGCTTTAATATGGCTACTACAATATATCTGTTTTTGAGAATACTTCATATTGATTGGCTTACCAAGACCAAGTAGCTGCAAAATGTTCCCTCGGATGACTCTATGAATTGAACCATGAAATGGAGTTATTTAGAATGGTCCAAGTGAGAAAGAATATATGCATGAAACAATCATTTTGTTTCTTACATGTAAGACAACACTAAATGTTTCAGTCTGCTTGGCTTGAGGCAAATTACCAAGAAAACCTACTGTGATGATGCTTATCAGAGGGTTTCTCTTGCCCTCCCAATTGGATAGGCACTCTAGAAGGCATCATTCAAAACCACCTTCTTGAGATTAGTTTCTTCAGGACTAGTTTCTCCAAGAAGGAGAAGAAGGAATAAAAGAAGAAAAAACAGAGAGAGAGGCAGAAGAATGATAATTCATCAATTTATTAATGTACACATCCTGTCTCTACTTTCCCTTTCCCATTCTTTCAAGCAGGTAGCAATGTCCTTAGTATTTCCCGTCTCAGATATTTTTGTAGGGCAGGAAATTGAAGTTACTTGAACCTAGTAGTTGGTTATGTCTTTGTAGAAGTCTAAAGTTAGTACAAGATGATTCTCAGGTTCTCAGGGACTCTACTGGGAAAACAAGAAAGGCATGTGCCTTTAAAAAAACTGACATAGAGATTTCTCCTAACATTGGAAAGGGTTGTAGATTTATGGATTCTCCATTCATTGGATATCTCCAGTCTTCTTTAACACTCTAGGGAGATATGTGGAAAACACAACAGAAAGCATAACTATATACTCACTCAACCCTATTCTATACACCCTCCTATATTACAGAGGCCAAAAAGCTAAAAACTATACTTCTAAGATTCCCTTACAGATAGTATACCCATGGATGAAGGTTAACAAAGCAGATGCACTCATGTGAAATTCAGAAGGTTGAATGAGCAAAGTGAGATTAGATGTTCCAGGGCACCTGTGGTGGATGACTGTCCCATCCCTGAGCTCTAGGTGTTAATCATCAGGCAATCATGCCAGAGGGTTTCCCATTAAAATGTCCCAGGCTGTAGGCCTTTCTGTAGCTGTACAGTGTGCATGCTTATTATCATGGCACCTCTAGAAATTCTGTAAGCTACCTTTTGTCATATGATGTACCCTTTTTGTTAGACTGGTTGGAGCCAATTCTCTTACCAGCAACTCTGAATGCTAACTGATATAACTTCCAGGATCTCAGAAAAGAGGACTTTTCCTAGACTTGACGAGATGGCAATGTTATACACTAGTCTCACAAAAGAGTCCCCTGCTCCAAAAGCAGTATGGAATTGACAAAACACCCAGACTAGAAATTACTCTGCAGACTGTGACAGCATTCTATCAGTAAGCACGATTTGACTAATTGACATTGACCAGCGTGGCCTGCTCAGTGCTCTCACTCTTAGAAGACCTCAGCACTTTAGCACAATCCTAAGTGAGGGAAGGAGGTATGCAAAACTGACCTGATTGAATTTCCTGTACTTAGTTTAAATTAATTTAAGCAAAAGTAAGAAGTAGTATTTGTTACACTTCTGAGTTTATCAAGTAACGCTCATATACACGATAACATTGATGACTGTAACAATTCTAAAAAGGCTTATACATAGTACAATTTGACTTATGCAGCATATTTTTTATATGATCCAGACTGCAATCAACCTGCCTTAGTTTCAGTCTCCCTAAAAAACCCAGATCTTTTCTCACCTATATTTGCTAGATTAGAGACAACCATGAAGTAGGGAATTATAAGGAAACTCAAGAAATAGCTATTGAACATCAAGTTAAGATAGAAAGAGTGAATGAAGAGATTTTATTGAGGATGAATGTGGAAAGCCAATTATATTCCCAAAGCATAAGATTTCTGTAATATTCAGAACTAAGGAATAGTTGTTAGAAAGAATCTTATTCTGTCTGTTGTCTTAGATGCAAAATTGATAGTCTCCTAGAATGAAAACTACTCCCAGAGGAGGTATATTTTGAAAATCTTGTCAGTACTAACTAATAGAATGAAATCAGTTTTTCTAGGAATTCTGATTTTAGTAAGATCCAGATGTGAATGGTAAAACAAAATTTTCAAAGGAAAACGTATTTGTGGCCTTAAAGTAGCTCAAGCTTTTCTTAAACACAATAAAAAGCACTAGTCATAAAAAAGATGAATTGGTATGTATCAACTTTCTGCATCAAAAGACACCATATATATAAAGTGAAGAGCAATCCGAAGAGCAGGAAAAAATATGTGTGATATGCATAATCAACAGAGGATTCGTATTCTGGGTATATGATGAACACCTACAAATCAACAAGAGAATGGAAACCCAATAGAAAAATGGGCAAAACACACATTAGATATATCACAAAGGAGGAAAAAAAGAAGCATTTCACCAAAGAAACAAATAAATATATACAAATGTGCCCAATCTTTTCCTCTAACAAATGCAAATTGAAGCAACAAAATGACACTACACATCCATCAGAATGGCCAAAATGAAAAACAAAAAATGTAAAGTTTTTAATGTGGAGCAACTAACAAGCTAATAAATCTAAATATATACATATCATATACCCCAGCAATTCTACTCCTATGTACATAGCAACAGAAAAATACACACAAGCACGCACACACATCAAACTTTACATCCCCATATTAAAGAATACACTTTCTTATTAAGTGGACATCGAACTTACAGAACTATTGACTGTATATCGTCTCAAAGAAAACATCATTGAGTCCCATGAGGTGAAAATAAATTCCATTATAATGCAATAAAGCGAGAAATTAAAAATGAAACTAGATTTATTTTCCCTGTATGTTTAAAAACTGTTCAGTAAACAAATTGTCAAGGATTGACTTGTCCCCCTCAAAGGCACATTCAGGTCCAAATTCCTGGCCCTGTTTGCATGAACCCATTTGTAAATAGGACATTTGAAGATATTATTAGTTACGATGTGCCCAAACTGAGTGAGGGGAGAGGGCATTAATTCACATGGCTGAATCCTTACAATCAAAGGGAACTGGACAAGGAAATCAAAGCCAAGGGAAGCAGCCAGAAGCTGAAAGTCCAGGGAACATGGAAGAGAAAGGAGAAGTCTCAACCATGGGCAATTCCATGTGAAGGAAAAGTCCAAAGATTGCTGGAAAGCCAGAAGATACTAGTTTTGGGAGAATGTAAATCTTTTTACCCCTGAATAAATTCCTGTTGTCAGGCTAAGCTATTGTAAGGTATTCCTATCAGCAGTCAGGAAACTATGACACAGAACTCGGGTAAAGGAAATCTGCACAATTTCCAATAATCAATATGGTAATGAAAACACTTCATATCAGAATCCAAGAGATACAATTAATGCACCTCTAATCCATCATATCTATATATCAATGAAAATTAGAGAGTCAAAATAAATAAATTACTGGAGACCCGGGTTCGATTCCCAGTGCCTGCCCATGCAAAATTAATTAATTAATTAAATTTCCATCTGAAAAAGTAAAAAGAAAAACCAAAAATCTATAATGTAAAGACAGAGAGAAAGAGAGATCAGGATATAAGAAAAGATTAACTTCAAAACTGTTGAAGTTGCAAAGAGGAAAGCCAAAGAAATAAATAAACTGAAATGCTGTTTCTTTGACAAAAGTGAATAGACAAACCACTGGATAGCTTAATCCAGGAAAAAAAAAAATGGAATAAACACAAATACCCACTAAATAAGAAATATCTAAAAGAAATAACTACTGAATATAAGACATTTTTAAAAATCTTGAGACTATCTTGAACATCTCAAAATTTGAGAACCTAAATAAATTAGACAAAAGTGACCCTACTAAAGATAGAAAGCAAACGTTATCTAAATAATACGCCTTAAAACGCACTTGCTTAAAAAGTAAGATTTTTTTCACAAAGGAAAACTTTGGGATCATATAATCCAAATTTGTTTTGATTTATTTCTAGGGAAAGTGGCTAACTATTTTTTGAAATAAGCATAACTTTAATACTTATATTTTAAAACGAGAGCACAAAAAATAAAATTGCAGATTGCTTTTTTTATAAATTCCATGCAAAAATTCTAAATAAAATAATAGTAAAATGGATCTAAGGGGACATTAAAAGCAAAACATATCATAATGGTGGGATTTATTTCAGGAAATCAGGGATGATTCATTATCAGAAACTTATTCATATAATTTATGGTACTGGTAGCTCCAATGAGAAAAACCGTATAATTTTCTCCATATGTGCTGAAATGACCAACAAATTCAACATTCTTTCTTAATTAAAAAATAAAAATGGGGTGTGAGGGTTAGTTCATGGTAGAGTTCTTGCCTGCCATGTGGAAGACCTGGGTTCAATTCTTGGACCATGCACTTCCAAAACAGAGAAACCAACAAAAACAAATGAACAAGCAAAAAATTCAACAAATGGCGCTACAATTATGGGATACTCACATGGAAAAAAAATGAAATGTGACCCCGCCACACAGCAAACAAAAAAACTAATAATAATAAAAATTAAAAAAAACAATAATAAAGTATACTCAAAACAATCAGACCTTGTCATGATTACTTATATATGACAAGACATGGCAAAAATGGCACAGGAAAACTCAAAAGACACGATACTTTGGGAGAAGATATTTTAAATTATTTCACAGATAAAACTAATATATATAACTAATACTGAAAATATTATATATTTATATTATTATATATAATAATATAACTAATACTGAAAAGCTATTAAAAATCAAGGAAAACAAAATTAAAGAAACATAATCTGGTACAGGATGAGTGTTGGGGAAATATAATTAAACACAGAATTCTCCACAGAAGCAAGACAAATAGAAAACGGCTTTATTATGGGATAAACATTAAGCCAGAATGTAAGTTACATTACAGACAATTCACTACAGTGATTGCAAGAGCAGAAAGAAATTCCACCCTCTTATATAGTAAGACAGTTGCAATCTACTACATACATGTTCTTAAGTAACTGATAACGCACCCGAGAGCACGATTTGTCACACACAGTCCGTCCTAAATTCACCTGATACTTGGGTTGACCAAATGTGTTTTCCAGCCATACTCAGGACCCAGGTGCAGGCATGGAGCAAATGGTGAGTTGGACCTAACCAGGGTTGTTTTTCCACCTAGGGAGGTTTGGCATGAAGAGATCCAGAACCAGGTTAAGAATCTATGAAACAAGGATTATTGTGAGGGGCCCCTGGAAGGAAGGCAGGTAGGGACTGGGAGCTAGGGCTCTGGGGTGTTTCTCAGTCTTAAATCTCCCATCCACTCTGCCTTCCAGAGCAAAAAGCCGGCCTCTCACCTGGTCTCTGGACTCCCCCAGGTCACAGTGATTCTATCATCTAAAGGTCGCCTGATCATGATGCCCCTTCCATGGACATTATCCACCTCCTCACTGCCTTCCTACGATCTGTTCCAGTCTTGATTTCCCCCCCAAGAATGAGCCTTCAACAGAACCAGTGTGATCACTGCCATGTCTATAATTCCTTTCCATCCAACATCAGAATTAAATAACTTGGAGGGAAAATAAATCCCTCCAAGTTGGAGAAATTTTTAACTGAGATGTTTCAGTAATAATAATTACTACTTGAACACCACCAATACAAAACCACTCTCTAACTGACCCCACAGAAAAAAAAACAATTTAGAAAAATGAGGTAATAAAAACAAAAGCAAAAACTGCAAGCATATCCCTCTGCAGAGACTGGGGTTCTCCAAAATCTATAATATACATAAAACACCAACATGTAGAAGAGGTTTGGCAACTGGAAATTTACATTTCCTCATTGAGCATTTGTATATTGTGTGTTGGAGGATCTTGGGAAGAGCCATGGGTGGTAAAAATAATCCTACTTCTGTGTTGAGTTGCCTACTGCCATCAGTGACAGCTACAAAATTCCAGTCATGGGCTCAGGGTGGGACTGACCCCCCTGAGCTGCATTTCTCTTGCTTTTAGTGGCAAAGTCTTTGATATCACTCTGGTGTTACTAATTAATAATGCATTACAATTGCCAAGTAAGAAAAAGATTTTATCCTAACCGTACATAGTCATACAAAAGGTTAAGTAAGCTTATCAAGGTCACACAGCAGGCCAGCAACAGAACCAGGTATCGGCCCTTTGAATATTCACCAGTAAAATATTTAATATTAAAAACAAGTTTTCCCAAAGCGCTGTCAAATGTAATGAACACTGCATTTTGTATGTAGAATGAAAAATGAGAATGCTCTAAGGGGAAACAGTGAAATGGCTCACCATTGGTTTTAGTTGAAAGATAAACACTTGCCACAAATATTCCTGTGTTTCAATCCATTTTCTGAAGAAATACTGAAAATCTGTTACTATTTATAAGGATAAAGCATCCCACATTATTATAAAATGGTCTGTAGTCAAAAGAGCCCTTAGCTGTACATGGAGTCAAAAGATCTGGGTTTGAGTTCTGACTTCAACTGCCACCCTGTGACATTGGACAATCACTTATGCCCTCAGAGCAGCAACTCCGTTATCCATAAAAATGAGGACAAAAATACAAAAGCTACTAGGGTTGTCTGGAGGCTTAAAAGAAATAATGGAAATGAAAACTGCGCAGATTGCAAATTGCCATACAAATAAAAGGCACTGTTATAGAAAGAGGACACGAAAGTATTCCCTCAGTTGGAAATTTATAAATGTATAATTGCAACTTGGAATTTCACCTCATTTGTAGGTAGAAAGAATCCTGCCAAGTGAAAATAGAGATGTGAAGTCAGGCGCGTTTGGCTACTTTTAACTGCATTGGAACAGTGTGTCCTTTTTCGGTCTGAACAAATCTGTCCCTTACTCGTTGTCAGCTAGCTTAATATAATAAATCCTGAGGGACGTGCTGAACTCAATTGGCCAAGGTTTTCAGCTTAGGGCTAAAAATCTTGTGGAGCAAGCACTCTGGCCTCTGGAAACCACAGTGGAGTGATTAGTGTCCAGAGTGAGTAGATCAGGCTCCAATTTAGGTTTTATCATACATGATACCTTTGATATATTTTTCATGTTCACTGCATTAAAATTAATATGTGAATACCACAATAAAGGGTGCAATGTTTCATTAAATAAATAAATAGGCGCTAAACTTGGGCAAAAAAAAAAAGGACCTATTTTAAATCAGACTTCATACAGGGAAGAAAATAAACCAGTATTTTCATTCCACTTAAGAACTATGGACATGACTTATAAGAAGAAGCTGTAAGGGTCAGTTGGAGGGGATAAAATTCTTGATGTGTCAAGTAAAGAAAATCATTCCTACTTTTTCCCCTCTGAAACTTCTAATGCAATCAACAGCAATCCAGCAGGGCATGTTTGAGACAAAAAAGAAGGTTCAGCTGAAAACTGTAGGTGAATCACAGCTATAAAGATAGCACAATTTATCCAAGTAAAAGCCCCCAAGATTTCCTAGTGAACATTGTGCTGTTGTTTTTTTTCCTTCCAACAGTTGAGAGATTACATTAAAATTAATAGCAGGGACATAAACTTAGTACGTGCCACAAAATTTCTTCAGAAAAACACTTGAATTGTGTTACCCTGAGGAATAACATCATTCCCATATGGTAATATTAAAATGTATTAAATTTATAATTCTATTTTAAACATGCTATTAAATCTGAGAAAATTTTAATAACACTCTCCCAAAAGGAGGGTACATAAAAGGGCTGTTTCTTTTTTCAGAAAATATATTCTATTTTTATTAAAACTGTCAAGTTCAGATGTGAACAGAGTTTATTTCTATTAATAAGATGGTAACAACTGTAACTGAAGCATTCTGATGACTTCAGAGGAAAAGAGATGATTTTGGAATTTCCAGTGGAATTGATTGGCAATTGCTTTGCCTCTATAACTTACAGAGAGCAACCTTGGAGTTTGAATTAATGAAAAGTTATGTGAATCTGCATGCAGGGACACGAGGGGGGAAGAGAGTGTATGTGTACACATCCTTTTAGAAAAAATAGATACTGCCCACAGATTTCATGAAATACCTATGGCAGTTTTGTCCCATGCCTCACAGTTGGAGAAAATGGGGATGAATGTGGTGGTAGAAGAAAAGGAGGAGAATGGAGGAGACATTAGAGAAGAAGATATTTTTTTCCTGAACAAAAGGAGTAGAGGGGAGGATGGAGGTACTAGGCAGGTTGGGGAAGCATCTCTGAGATGAGACCAATTCCATCTGGATCTGTTGGATGTAGAGGATGCAAAGAAAGGATGGAGTTGAAAATGACCTTGGTGTTTCAAGCTTAGGATTAGGTAACAGAATGACACCATCAAGTGAGTTAAAATATGAAGAAAAAGTCATTTGGAGAAATGTTCATAAAGTCCATTTCCAGTTGGCTAAGTTTATGTGGTCTCTAAGTCAGCCAGATAGAGATGAAGTAGGTGCCTGTGAATCTGGAGCTAGGGAAGGCTCTAGAGTTCTGCTTCTGAAATGTTAATATAAATAGAAATCATTTGGGGAGCTTGTTAAAATACAGATTCTGACTCTGTAGGTCTATGGTGAGGCCTGAGATTCTGCATTTCTCAGCAGCTTGCAGATCATGCTGATTTTGCTAGTTCAGGGTCCATAGCTTAAGTATCAAGGTTTAGAGGCATGCTAGGTGGCAGTCCCTGTGCAGCCTCTCACCTTTCCCTGAGATGCACAAACACATTCTGTGCTCAGGGCCAGGTGTGCAAGCCTGAGGAGATAAAAATCCCTTAATAGATAAGGAGACTGCTGGCACTTTGTCCCATGCATGTGAAAATATTCACTGGAGAAGGTCTGATTCCAGTGAGCTTGTTTTATGACATCCACCTCGGCTTACACCCCAGTGTTGTATCTGTCTAAACAGGGTTCTTCACTCCAGCACACACACATAAAAAAGGGGAGCTGAGCATGGAACACCGCCCTTCATCAGCCATGGATTGAGACCTGCTAACTTTAGGAGATCAACCCCTACCAGTGAAGCTGGCTTTTAAAAAGGGGAATTTAATAAGTTGTTAGTTTACAAGGCTGAGAAAATGTTCCAATTAAAACAAGTCTATAGAGATGTCCAATCTAAGGCATCCAGGGAAAGATACCTTGGTTCAAGAAGGCCAATGAAGTTCAGGGTTTCTCTTGCATCTGGAAAGGTACATGGTACACACGGCCTCATCTGCTAGCTTTCTCTCCTGGCTTCTTGTTTCATGAAGCTCCCCAGAGGCATTTTCCTTCTTCATCTCCAAAGGTTGCTGGCTGGTAGACTCTCTGCTTCTTGTGGCCATGTCATTCTCTGCTGTCTCTGAATCTCTCTCATTCTCCAAAATGTCTCCTCTTTTATAGGATTCCAGTAACTAATCAAGACCCACCCGAATGGGTGGAGACATGTCTCCACTTAATCCAGTTTAACACTCTTGATTAAATCACACCTCCAGGGAGATGATCTAATTACAGTTTCAAACATACAGTAATGAATAGGAATTAGTAGAAACAGCTGCCTTTACAAAATGGGATTAGGATTAAAACAAAGCTTTTCCAGGGTACATACATCCTTTCAAACCAGTACACTCCTAATGGTATCTATTGAAGAGCAGAATTTCTTAATTTTTTTAAAGTCCAATTTATCATTTTTTCCATTATGAATTATGTTTTTTCATATCTAAAAAACGTCACAAATATTTTCTCCTATGTTTTCTCCAAGAATTTTTTTTAAATCTATGATCCATTTTGAATTAATTATTTTGCATAGTATGGATTATAGATGACTCATTTTATTGCATATGGGTATCCAATTGTTCTAGAACTACAAAACAATTGACTATATATATGTGCTTTGATCTGAACTTTGTTTTCTTGATATATTTGTCTATCCTGATGGCTATAACTCACTCTATTGATTACTATTCCTTTATATTAATTTGTATCACTTTATATTAACTTATATTAATTATATTTATCTATATGAAGCTGCTTCATGAATTTGCCTTATTATCATTTTCATACCTGTAGGAACTGCAGTGATGTCACCTCTCTCACTCCTGATATTGGTAATTTGTGTCTTCACAATCCTGATCAGTCTGGATACAAGTTTATCAATTTCACTGCTCTCCTCAAAGAAGCAACTTTTAGTTTTGTTGATTTTACGTACTGTTTTTATTTTTCCTATTCCACTGATGTCTTCTCTGATCTTTGTTATCTCCTTCCTTCTGCTTACTGTGAGTTTACTTTGTTCTTCTTATTTTAGTTCTCAAGATAGCAGCTAAAGTCATTTATCTGAGACCCTTCTTCCCTTCTAATGCAATCTAAATTTTCTTCCACTTACTCATTTAGCTGCATCTCAAAAATTTGATATACTACATACTTATATTCATTCAATTCAAGACACTGTCTAATTTCTACTTGATTTCTTCCTTGACCCATGTATTTTTTTAGAAGTGTATATTTAGTTTCCAAATACATATGGAATTTCCCAAGAGCTTTATGTATTAACTTCTAAGGTAATTTCATTGTGTTTCAGAAAACATACTTTGTATGAGTTGAATCATTTTTAAATGCATTTATTTTTGTTTTATGGAACAAAACTTGATCTTTTTGGTAAATGTTACATGTGTAGTTTGAAAATTGCATGTATTCTGCTGCCATGGAGAGCAATGTCACTAAATATCAATTAGGTCAAGCTGACTGGCAGTGTTATTCAAGTCTTCTGTGTCATGATGGTCTGTTTTCTTATTCTACCAACTGTTGAGGGAAGGGTGTTGAAATTTCTTTCAATAATAGTTTTATTAATTTTTGCTTCATTTAATTTGAAGCTCAATTATTAGATGCAGAAATATTTAGGTTTGTTAGGAAGGACCGGAGCAACATTTAGTCTAGGGATCATTTTTCCCTGCTACTGAGGCAAGGCACTTTAAAGTACTCCAGCAAATGCCTCATGAAATATGAGGTCTTCCATTCTAGCTTTTGTGAAGGCATAGGATATTGCTGACCTTTGTGAAGGCTTAGGATAGATTCCTCCCATTCCTGTGCTAATAAATATTCAACTTAATACCCTTGAGGGACCTTCTGAATATCTCCAGTGTTCTTCCTTTGTGCAGCTCCCTTCCCCAGCACTCTTCCCTGCAATCACTAGCCTTGGCTTCTCTAGACTTCCAGCTCTATCTCCCATGCTGAGAGAAACCATATATCCGTGCCTGAGCTAGCCCTTCCTGCACCACAATTTAGAAACTTTCTCCAGGCAATAATCTGAGGCAATCATTGGGCTCACCTTATTTTTTCCCATATATCAAGTATCACTGCCTTTCATCACCTATTATTCCATATTGGACAAAAGGGCAATTTGTTTCCAAAATTCAAGCATAATTTTTGTTTTGATAATGCCATGTTGTTTCTGAAATATACCATTGAAGTGCTTAAACATTTTGACCCCCAAATAGATACTATAAAATTGGATGTAAGTCTTAAAAGTTCCATAACATATTTAGATGTCTTAAAAATCTAGATATTTACTGATATCTTAATGATTGACTTGGCATTCAATTTTTCAGTAAGAATAACAAATGCTAAGGAAGAAAGATATACTCTATACTGTTGTGTCAAAAAAAAAAAACCTTCCAGCTTGCCCTTATGGAACTAATTTCTGTGGGTAGAGAAACTAAGCCTACCTATAGGTTAGGTTACTTTCAGAAACCTCTTTTGCTGCTGAGAAGTAACCTCTGTCTCTTTAAGCCCAACTCTGCATGGAAAATAATTACCCCTTCTCCCCACACCACCCCCCACGTGGGACAGGACATCCAGGGCTGAAAGTCTCCCTGGCAACATGGGACCTGACTCCTAGGGATGAGCCTGGCCCTGGCACTGTGGGATTGAAAATCCTTTCTGATAAAAAGGGGGAAGAGAAACATGACAAAAGAAGGTATCAGTGAAAGAAAGTTCAAATAGAGTTAAGAGGCTATTCTTAAGGCTACTCTTATGGAAGCTTCAGCAAGATATTGCAAATTGCCTTGGTTTGCCAAGCCCTAACCAACACTGTTCCTGTTAACCCTAAAAAAAAAACAGGCTCTATCTGAAATTCCACTAACATTTCACCCACGAAGATTACTTTCCATAAACCTATAACCTCCAGGAGGCTCCTAGGCCAGATAAGTTCTGAAACCCAGAGGGGGTCAACCTCTCCAAGAACATCAACTAGTTCCATCCCTATATCCCATATTGTTGGCACTCCTTTCTAACATGAAAATGTTAGAATGGACATAGCCCAAGTATACCTAAAGATAGGATTTAACAAATGAGTATGACTGCTGAATCATTATATTGTTATTTCTTTTAGTCTCCCATGTCTTGGAGCAGCTGGAAGAGAAAATCTGAAATTGTGGAGCTGTATCCCATACCAAACTTTGAAATTTGTTCTATAACTACTTGTTACAATGTACTTTGAAAGTTATTGCTTTTTTGTATACATGTTATGTGTACAATAAAAATGGTAAAAAATAAATAAAATTTAAAAAATACCTTCCAGATATATCACTATTGATTGATTTAGTTTCTAGTATCTTTGGTTTCAATTAATATCAGTTTGAATAGGAATTTTATATTTTTAAAAAAGCTTATTTCCCTTATATAAAACCTTTAATTTATCTTCTCTTATATCAAGACCTAAGGCCCAAGCTTTCAAAAATTGAAATGTCATAATCATTCCCTTATCAAACAATACCCTTAATTTACTAGTTCAAAAAAGAAATTCACAGTTGATATGACTTCAATCAATAAATGATTACTCCAATTTTTCTTCTAGCAAAGCTTTCTTGTTGAAGGAAAAAATGATTGCTAAGGGTAAACTACCACCAAAATAATCATAGTCATGGCTTAAATATTGTAGAAGCTGTAGAGAAACCTGCCTAGCTGATAGCTATTTGCTTTTTGATTAACCAAAAGGAAGGGGAATTCATTGCTGAAATCTGTGTCCAAGAGCCAGTACTTTGACTCTGCACCACTAGTCATCATGCTTCCTTCTCAGATCTAGTTTTCAAACTAGAAAAGGAGCCATATTGTGTACTACACTTCCTGGGACCAACAAGTGTTAGATATTCACCGCTTATAAAGAAACTTAGAATCTCTCTATCAACACACATGTGTTACTGACTTTCCAGCTACATTTCTCTGCAGGTATAATGGTGGAAATCCAATAAGGAAGATGATTTAGAAAGAAGTTGCTACCTTTGTAGTTCTGCAGACTTAATGTGGACTATAGAAAATCTATCCCCTAGGCATTTGGCTAATTGCACACTGTCATGGAGGCTAGCACATCCTTTTGTTCTTGCAAAATTGGTTGGTATAAGCCATTAACTTTCTATTAGACTGGCATTAGTGGATTCAGTATGTTGATCCTCTTCTGATAGAAAATTTATATGCATTAAATAATTTAACATTAAAATTTACATTACACTGAAGTTTCCTGGTGTGATACCAGGGATTACTATCTGGAACAAATCAGAGGCAAAATATCATTTGTACATTTTCCATATGCCAAAAATAGAATCTAGAAAATCACAATTAAACCAACAGTCCATAAAATCACAATAGACACTATTAATTGAAAGGCAAAATAATCATTTCTCTTACTTAGACATTTACACAGAATTGAAAGTTACATTTGGAAAATGAATGTTGTTTCTGGATTAAAGAAAAGTCAAAGAAGCAAAATTGTCACAAGAACTTTTTAATTATTTACTTTAAAATTATGTATATCCCCCATGGCAAATTCTCAGTCCTTGCCTGTCAATTGGGGCATCATTCTAGGTAAAATGGAGGAGACTCAGAAGTTGAGCATATATCAGAAAACCATGCAATAATCTATGCAAAATGAAGAGCAGAAATTTTGATGTTACTTGAAGAATAAAATACCTACCTTTCTAAAATTGGAATTACTATGGCCATATATTTTCTTTTCATCTCAATATGTTTCCTTTCCCAGTAGAAATCTTGCTAAAAACATTAGCTACAATCAGAGATGACATATGAAAATGCAGGTAGAACCCCAGAAATGTTTTCTAATCAATGGCTGCTACTTGATTAAGAAAACGAAAAGAGGAAATATATTATTACAGCATTAAGCAATTAAGGAAATATTACCAAATTTGAGTACACACACAAAAAAACATTTAAAATGACAGTAAAATTTACCTCCCTGTCAAGTAACAATCATTTTAGTCACAATACTTTAAAATATAGTATCAGTGTAATTTTTCTCTCAGCTTTCAACAAGGGTATAAATAACACTTTTTTCAAGTTGTACAGAATGAACAAACAATGTTTTCTTTCTACCTTTCACCAGAATCTAGGCTGGGTTTTCCCAGACAAGGCAAATAATTTCTTGCTAAGACTCAGAAGTTACCTGCAAAACAACTTCCAGAAAATATCCCATCATTGTGTCAAATTGGAAGTGGTGGTGGTGACAGTTGTGTGATAGGACTATGTCACCAACAGAGAATCCCAGGAATTTGGGTTCTATTCTCACCGAGCTCTGTCATTTATCCACCCATGGCATAATGGAGCACCTTGGAATGCCCCCTCTGAGCAGAGTGGTGTAGACACATAGAGAGGAGTTGAGGACGAAACTCTTTGGTGCATGTGGGCTCTGCTGATGGGAATAACACAAGCATTACAAAATCCCTGTAGTGAGTCTCCTTTCTTTACACCATATTTTGGTTGGGATGTGGCAGTGCAGTTGGTGCTTGTGTGGGTTTCCCATCAGGAAGGCCCCTTTGGTTCTGAAGTATCATAGCTACACCTATGGCATTGGTTCTGACATTAGAAAGAAGAAAGTTATTTGCAGATTTATAGCACCATCTTTGCTCCCAAGAAAAAATTACCATTTGCATCTTTATGTGGGCAACAGGACTGGTGAAAGAACCTTAAATAGGGGCATCAAACAAGACCTAAGGGTGCGATCATGTAGGGGAAAATCTTGGAAACATGTGGATAAGAATAGCAATCAATATTTCTGTGGAATTAGCAGTTTACAATGCACCTTAACCATCCTCTTCTGCAAAACGATGATAATACTACCTGCCTCATAGAGTTTTTGTGAGAATTCAATGAGTTCAAATCTGTAAGGAATTTGGAATAGTGCCTTGGGCATACAGTATTACTGTGCACGTATTATGTATGTTAATATTAATGCTGTTACTGTTAGTTGTTTTTACACACCCCTACAACTTTATCATTCTGATGTTACATAGGAGAAAACTGAAATCTTCTAACTGCAGATTGTGCATCCTTTCAAATACATTATACCATCCTAATGACACCAGTTGCTACTATGTAGTTAGCATTTACTCAGTGCTCACAATGTGTCAAGCATGCACAGTGCTGAGTCTTTCATATATGTTAGCACACTTAATCCTTGCCACTGTCTCATGAAGTGGACATTCTTGTCTTCATTTTAGTAATGAAATAATTAAAGCCCAGAGAAGCTAAATAGATTGTCCACAGTTGCAAAAATTAGGGCACATTGAGCAGGGATTTGAACACAGGCATGTTGCCTAAAAAGCTTATTAAATTCTTAACTATTCTACACTATGTTCTCCTATTCCATTACAATCCCAGGAGTCTTGGTCCACCAATTGATACATGGATCAAACAGATGGGTCATAAAAATGTTTTTTCTCTCATCCCCTGACCTAACAGGGGACAAACTACAGATAGCACTATGCGATGATTTCAACAGGTACTTCCTATCCCCCATCCTCTATTCTGACACTCAACTCAGCTTTGTGGTGGCAAGCCGTCCTGTGCATTGCTGGATATTCAATAGGAAATGATGCCTTTTCACACTAGACACAACAGCACCCCACATATACCACGCACACCCAATAGCGACGGCCAAAAATGTCTCTAGACAATTCCCAAATGTTCCTTGGGGGACAAAATTGTCTCATCTTGAGAATTACTGATGTAAAGTGTCTTGTAAAAATATTCATATCCCTTGGGAGGTGATAAACTTTATGCCCTAAAAGGGATTAGACAGCACTTAAGCCCAGATCACAAGGAAGGATTAAATCCAGGTTAATTCTGAGAAGGAGAGAAATGCCAGATGGGACAGGAATGACTAGAAGCTGTAAAGACAAACTTCAGCTTAAATCAGTTCAACAAAAGTTCACCAGGTGCTGACTAGACTCTGAGCTACACCTGGGGCTGT
The DNA here is from genome assembly GCA_004026745.1 of Myrmecophaga tridactyla. Taxonomy (NCBI): domain Eukaryota; kingdom Metazoa; phylum Chordata; class Mammalia; order Pilosa; family Myrmecophagidae; genus Myrmecophaga; species Myrmecophaga tridactyla. The sequence goes on from PVIY010015040.1 coordinate 34,368, forward strand.
CGTAAGACACAAGCCCGACCCAATCCCTCGAGCTGGCCCTGCCACAGCTCTCCCTTTCTGACGCTCCCCAATAAAAGAGGGAGCCTGGAGTTGATCTTAAACACAGAATAAAATTTCATGTTTCTTGAAGTCAGAGCACTAGTTATCTGTAACTTCAAAACACAGACTGCACTTGGAATAAAGCAAAACATTCCTCTGAGAACAAAAGGTTGGCAGTCTAAAACAGTTTTACCTTCCAGGGCTTCTGCAGGGGTTTCATGAGTTGTTTTGTTTGGTATTTTTTCATGCGATTTTTAATTAGCATGGTTATTTCATTTCTTTAGAGCCAGACAATATGAGTTCAAATCCTGGTTCTGCCCCTTACATTCTGTGTGTCCTTGGGCAGGTTACTTAAATTCTCTATGCCTTAGTTCCATCTAAAAATTAGGAAAAATAATAGCATCTACACCATTAGGCTTTGTGAAGATTAAATCAGCTAATATTTATAAAGCATACTGTGTATTCAATAAATATTAGCAATTATATTATCATTGTCATTATTTGTTATAGCTATTATTAATAAGCAATAGTCAAGTATCTATCCTGTTCTTACCTCAATGCTAGATAAATGCTAGATTTGTTATTTTTCTTAATGTTCATAGAAGCCCTGTGATATGTGTTGTCTTCATATTATACATGTAAAACCTGCAATGCAGATAGATAAATAATTTGCCAAAACTCATACATTAAGGAACTGCTAAATCCAGGAGCCCCACTCAACAGAGATTAAGAGTGGAGGAAAAATAAGAAATTTGGACATGATAGTAGAGATGAGGATATCATTAAATATAATGGTTAAGACAAAGGTTTTGAAACAAGGAGATTTGGGTGTAGGATACCTTTTGGATAGGCTTCTCTCGTAAATGATTAGTTTTTAAAAGTTTTGATACCTAAAAAGGCATACTTCTACTTCTGTTCTGTGGAAATTTCAGTTAAGAGGGAGAATTTAAGAGTATGAGGGAATACCAGGCAAAAAGTTACAGGCTGAGAATTACAGAGATTCTTTTTTATTATTACTCATTCATTCATTCATTCATCCATTCAGTGTGTGTATAGAATCATTGCTAAATGTATCAGTCAGGTAAACTAGGTTATGCTGTGATAACAAACACACCAACATCACAGGGGCTTATTCCCACAAAGTTCACTTCTTGTTTAAAGTCCTTGAAGCTCCCCAAGGTGACTGTCATCTATGCAATGGCTTAGCATTTGGTCTTGTGGCACCTTCACCCCAACACACTACTTTAAGATTTTCCACAACATGGGAAGAGGGCCATGGAGGGTCTCCTGCTGGCAATTTAATGTAATTTCTGCCACTGACCAGAGCAGAGACCTTTCTGACTACAAAGAAGTGGCAAAGATTAGCTTTCTGTATCCAAGAAGGGCAGGAAAACTAAGATCCACTATACCAAATGCATGCTAGGTACTGAGCACAGAAACTTAAAAAATCAGACACAGGCCTTTACACTGAGGGGAATTACAATGTAATGGGGGAAGCACAATTGACACATAAAAAATAAATGCAGAAAGAATTCAAATGGTGATAAGTGTCTTGAAAGAAAGTCAAAACATCCTCCAACAACGAGTAACAGAGGAGGAGATGCAGAGTACAGATAAGATCATTGGGGAGACTTCTTTGAGGAGATGACAGTCAATATGAGACATGATGAATGAAGAAGAGCCAACTTTGCAAGGAATATGAAAAGAGAACTCTGAGCACAGATGTTTCCATAATAGCAGAGCATATGCATAGTGCTTACTATACACCAGGAGCTATCCAGCCTTCTCCAAACATAGAAATATATTTAATCCATTTTACAGATGAGGAAATGAACAGAGAGGTTAAGTAACTTGTTCAAGTTCACATAGCTAGTAAGCAGGAGGTTCAGGATTCAGACTCAAATGCTTTAGAATCTATGTGCTTAACCACTAAGAATACGAAGAACTTGGCTAGTTTATGGAACTTAAAGAAGGATAGGACAAGAGAAAAAAGAAAATAATGGATTTGTGGGGGTTAGAAAGTGGATAAGCAGGCACTAGATCATGCAGGGCCTTATAGGTCCTTGCAAAGAGTTTAACTTATATTCTTCAGGGCAATTTGACTACTTAAGGGCTTTAAGAAGATATGTGATATGAAATGATTTACATTTTAAAAGACCACTCTGAGAATTATAATGGATCTAGATTGAAATCCAGGAAGCTAATTAAGAGATTAGTGCGCTATTCCAGACAAGAGATGCATGGTGGCAGTGGAGCTCTAGGGCAGTGAATGAATCAGAGATACATTTTAGGGTAGAATAGATAAAACTAGCTAATAGATTTTGTAGGGGAGGGGGAGGCAAAGGGAGGGCACCAGTGTAGCAGCTGGGTCCCAGGCTCTGGACTTGAGTATTTGTGGTGCTTCTCACTGAAGTAGAGAATATCAGGGAAAGAACAGGTTAGGGAGGAATCAGGAGTATAGATCTGCAGTCTTTTGCAATGTATTAATGTGGAAATGCTATACAAGCAGTTCAATCTCTGAATGTGGAACTCAGAAACAAGTTGTATACTGGGAGAATACATTCCTACCCTGTGTAGGGTGAATTTATGTTTTCTGCTTTTCACTTCCAAGCGAAGATATAACCTCAATTTGGTTGGTTTGTCAGGTCTTAGCCTGATCAAACTGAATGTCGATCAGGTCAACAAAAGACCCAGCATTTTCTAAATATCAGTTGAGTATTGACTGATTCTGCCAACAATGTTGGACAGCAATGTAGGAAAAGTCAACATTTCAGAAAACTCAAAGAGACAAACAAATTTCCTTCTGGGAAATACGAAAGTTAGAAATAACTTGCCCATTCCTTTAACAATGGACCCACTACATCCCTAAGGCTGGCTTCAGATCATCTGATTCTAACATATTCAGAGGCTCATTATTCAAACTACCATAGGCCTCAAATACTATCAAGACTAGATTGACTTAAAAAATTATACTATATGGGGGGTCCAAAGGTAGTTCAGTGGTAGAATTCTTGCCTGCCATATGGGAGACCCAGGTTCAATTTCTGGCCCATGCTTCACAAAAAGACAAACAAACAAGCAGCCAACCAAACGAGAAACCAAACAAACAAAAATTCAACAAATAGTGCTGCAGTTAAAAGGTACTCACTTGGAAAAAATTAATGAAATGTGACCTCCGCCTTACAGCATACGAAAAACAAATTATGCAATAAAATTATATGAATTTCTTGCAACCTCTAAAACCCAAAAATTTATGACATAGAAAGATGGCATGGAAAGATGTATATAGTAAAATGCTATATGATGTGAACTCAATCCTCCAACACATAGAATTTCATCCAGATAGTAGAAACCAGGAGAAGCCAGAAGATGTGGAAGCCAGAAGTCAGAGGAAGTTATAGGAGGAGAGAAGGAAGCAGATCACCGTGAGGCAGATGATTCCCAGCACCAGAATTCTACTCCAGGAGAAAGCATGGTCCTGCAATCATCTTGATTTTGGACTTCCATCCTTCAAAACTTTAAGTCAGTAAATGCTTGTCATGTAACCAACCCATTGTGTGGTTTTTGTCATAGCAGCCCTAGCAAACTAAGACACTGTCATGGTTAGGGACACGTGTCAACTTGGCCAAGTTGTGGTGCCTGTTTATCTGATTGGGCAAGCGTTGGTCTGTCTGTTGCAATGAGGACATTTCATAGGATTAGGTCATGATCACGTTG
>PVIY010015040.1:38223-54987 GCA_004026745.1 Myrmecophaga tridactyla
CCATTCCTGCTTCGGCTGGTGAGCCTCTCCTGTGGAGTTCATCCAGACCCTCCATTGGAGTCGTCAGCTTCGCAGTCTGCCCTGTGGATTTTGGACTCTGTGTTCCTGCGGTCACGTGAGACACTTTTATAAATTTTATATTTGCAAGTGTTCCCTGTTGATTCTGTTTCTCTAGAGAACCCTAACTAATACAGACACCTATATACCCAAAGAGCTTTTTGACCAAAGCAAGCTTTTTTTAATGACCAAGACAAATTGCTCAGGTTCTACTAATTCAACACTTTCTATTTTTCACAACAAACTAGAGAAGGAAAGCAGTATATTCCCTAACATGTGTAATCACTTCCAGAACTGCCTAGAAAGTGCATTTACCAAAATATTAATCACTCTATCAAAAACTCTATTTTAATATAATTTCTCCCCCGAGCACGATCATCTATACTTTTCACCTGTTGCATGTCTTCCTAAATCTAGTTCAAAATAAAAACCTGTTTTCCCCCACATTCTGTAACAAAGTAATATCAGAGTAATGAGGGAGTTTACATACAGTATTTTGTGTATGATTTCATTATTTAAATGTGTGGGGGTGTGCATGTCTGTGTGCATTTTACATTTGTACACATAGGTGTCGATGGGCTCACAAAATTCCATTAAGATATGCACCAATGCACCACGTCATGATCAGTAGTTACCTCTAGGTGGGGAATATAAATTATAATCAAATTTTATAGCTTTCCTTTTTTCAAAATAAATATATATAAAGGGAGAAAAAGTCATTTTAATTTTTAAATAAATTTATTTCTAAATAAGATTAGAAGTAACAGATAATAGGGCCAGTCACTGCTAACAGGCTCACACTCTACCATACCTGGGTCACAAGCCACACCAAGAAACTTTCCTTGGTGCATGGAAGACACAGATGCTGATTAAATAAATTAATTAATCAGTGCTGAAAGCTAATAAAATTGCCATCAACAACAGGTCAACAGCATTACAGCAGCACCAAAACTCAATAAAGAGAAAAGAGTCCATTTTTGCTTCATTTGCTTTCCAAGGCAGACTGTTTTTACCTCATTGATTTTTCTCTCCTCATTAACGAATGTTTGCCTGCTCATTTAATTTGAAGTTGTGGAGTTAGGGCTTGTACATTGGTTATTTACTTTCTGCACCCATTGTTCCCCCTTCAGTTTTTTAATATTAACTCTTTATTTTGTAAAATCTATAATGACCAATACCCACAGTTGAGATGGAGTTCACCAATCTTTAGTTGAAAAACCTGCAAAATAAATTTCCAAACAAGAATGCATAGGCAGATGTCCTGCTTAACCTACCTTTCCTTTCCTGTCAACAATAGAGCAATCCCAGAAATTCTTTAATTCTTAGAGAAACATTGTGCACATAGGCTTTTTGCATTTTAAGAGCTTTAAAGGAAAAAATACCCAAGAGGCAAAAGTATTTGGGCAATAAAATAATCCAGGTTATAAAGATTAAAAAGTGGTGACATTCATTGTCACTATCGTATGATAACGAGAATTTCCTTTAGGCAACTGTCCTTCATTTTTGCAATCCCGGGGATTGGAGTTTGCTCAACCAAGCTTACACCCATCTGTTATTCTAGTATTTTATCCCAATTAACCCTCCCTAAAAAAATAGAATCAATTCACCTTATTTCTTTTTAGTATGTTTAACTCTTTCAAAAATCTGTAAAAGTGATAGAATAGGATATCTTACATGTGTCAGATTCATTCATCCAACAAAAATATTTTTGTGTATCTCCTGTGTGTACTCTGAAGTGTTGAGGATAAACAAAAAAGACAAATAAGCAGTGTCCCTGTCCACTGGAGCATATATTTGAGTGGGAATACATAAGTAAATCTGTTTGTAGTTTTATCATGTGTAAAGAGAGACGTGAAATGAAAAAAATAAAACCAGGTAATGGCAATAAGAAACGGCAAAGTTCAGGAGTAGGAGTGGGGGAAGTTCCTCTTTTAGATAGGGTGGTTACTGATAGGCTGAAAAGTGGTCGGATGGTTTCCCTAGTTATTTTGCTCCTTATGTATAAACACAGCTAGTCTTTGCCATTCTAATCCCTAATCTAAATTAGGTCTCTCAACTCCATTTCCTCGAACCTATTGCCCATTGTCCCTCCTTTCCTTCATAGCTAGGTTTTTAAAAAGGTAAATCCATGTACAGTCATGTCCATTTCCTCAATTCCCATTTACTCTTAAAACCTCTGCCATGTGACTATCTCCCCTCCCAAGGAAGCTGCCCAGAAAGATCATCACTGACCTCCCAATCGCTCGGCTGTCTGGCTTTCTCTTAACATCTCTATGGCGTTTCTCACCACTGAACATCCCTTGTTGAAATATTTCCCTATGACTCCCCTATGTGTTTTCCAACCCCTCTCTCCCCCTTCCATGTTAACTTTCAGATTTCTTTGCAGGATCTTCTTTCTTTGTAAACCTATACCTTAGCCCAGACCCTCAAGAAAATGGAGCTAAAGCAAGATTTAAAGTGCTATTATTTTATTTGGGTAGTGCAAATTCAGTCAGTGAGGGTGAGGAAAAAAAAGAAAGCCTTATGAACAGTGAAGAAAAAGAGCAGTTTTCTCAACAGATGCATTGACTTGACAAGCAGTTCTCCTCTGGAAGGTTGACAAAAGAAATTTTCTTAGAGTAGTACATAAAAGAGAAGAAGGAAGGGGATTTATTTGCTGAGCTCTCACACCTCCTGCTTCCCAGTAGCCAAAGTCCACTCTAGGGTGTACTGAATCCCTCAAACTTACTAGTAACATCATTCAATCCCTTTAACACCTCGATTTAGTCCCTCATCTTCTAGCCCCTCACTGGTACCTCAATCATAGTGCCATTTCTCAAACATAAATATAATCATTTAATATAACCCTAACTGCCACTTGACACATAAAGCTGAGATGGAGTTCAGAATGCTCAACAGACATTTTAATTGCAAAGCCTGCAAAATAATTTCTAAAACAATAATGCATGGACAGATGAGCTTCTTGAGCCACCCTCTCCCTCCCTCTCAACTATACAGCATCACCAGCAACTCCTCAGTTTCCTAAGTCAAAGTTAGCCAAATAATGTTTTTGTATTTTAAAAAAATTATGGTAACACCTGAGTGATGCCTCTATACAAAATCTTTCATTGGTTATTGCCAGCATCACTTTTGCCTGGCCTGTCAGGTCTGTTAAAAGATAGAGCCATTTTGTGACGCATGTACACACCTTGGGCCAAGGTTTCTAAGGATAGAGAAACACTGCCAAATAGAAGGTATAGATGAGAGATCGGCAAATCTAGCTCATTGCCTGTTCATTTGTGGCTCTCAAGCTAAGAATGATTTTTATATGTCTCAATAGTTGAAAAAAGAAAACAGAAAACAAAGAATGAAATGCAACAGAAAGATGTGGTCTGCACAGCCAGAAGTATTTACTAACTGGCTTTTAACAGAGGAAGTTTTCCAACCTTTGGTCTAGATTGTAGAACTCAAAGATCTTATGCTACTTCCTCTTGTGCTGCTAGGACAGTTAAAGACCAGGCTCTCAAAAGAAGAAGTACAAAGCTTCCAGAGACTGGTCTTCCAGCATCATCTCCTGCAGCTACCAACCTCCTGCCCTGTGTTCTCACCTTGAATCTCCCCTCTCCTTTTGCATTCCTATGTCTCTGTTCATGTTCACCATCTTCTCTGGCTGTAGTTCACATTCTTCAACCCCTACTTTGTCTGCCTGAAAACTACCATTAAGATATAGGATTTCAGCTCAAGTATCACCTTCTGTGCCAGTTCGAAACTATAGAGCACCCCAGAGAAGCCATGTTCTTTAATCCTGATTCAATATTGTTGGATGTGATCTTTTTGATTAAGTGGTTTCCATGGAGACATGATCCACCCAATTACGGATGGGACCTTTTGATTAGGTGGTTTCCATGGAAATGTGTCTCCACCCTTTCAAGGTTCCTTTAAGAGGGAACAATTTTGGATAAAGCTTGAGGGCAGACAAGACCAACATGAGACCCAGGCTTTTGGAGATACAGAAAGGAAATGCCCCTGACGAAGCTGTTTGAAATGAGAAGACAAAAAACCAGCAGACCCTAGCCACATGCCTTTCCAGCTGACAGAGGTGTTCTGGCCCCATCAGCCTTTCTTGAGTCAAGGTATCTGTCTCTGAATACCTTAGTTTGGACATTTCAGAACTGTAAACTCGCAATTTAATAAATTCCCTTTATAAAGGCCAACCCAATTCTGTGATATTGCATTCCGGCAGCATTAGCAAACCAAATACCTTCTCCATGCGTGTAACTCAGATCTTCCACACCATACCCAAAACAGAGGAACAGCTATTTTATTTTACTTATTAATGTTTTTCTACTCAATTTGTTTTTTGAGTCTGAAATGACAGTAATAATACCTAACACTTGCATGTGACACTTTTATTCAGTGTGCTTTACATGAATGTACTCATTTCATAATTACAAGCCATGAAAATAAGCATTTATATTACCCAATTTAACCAGTTAAAAAAAAAAGTCACAGGGTTTAAGTCCAGCCAGTCTACCTCAAAAGTCCACATTCCTAACCATGACACTATTCTCTGACACAGTAGCAGGTACATTAAGAGTAATCATGAAGGGTACACAAGTGGTTCAGTGGTAGAATGCTCACCTACCATGTGGGAGACATGGGTTTGATTGCTGTTCATGTACCCCATCCCCCAGAAAAAGTTATCAGTGAATAGAAAAACAGCTTGCACCTGGAGTCTGAAAAGGACTTCCTACTCTTAACTAAATTCCCTACACCAGCCGCAGAGAGAGACTTGCTCCAATAAAGCCTGCTCCAAAAGGCTTAAGAGGCCACTGCAGGCAAGAGAGGGTGAAGTGGCCTCTGGGCAGGCAAATCAGGAAAGAGTGACAACCAGAAGCTGAACACTCTTATTTTATGGCCAGTGTAAACATAAAATGGTGGAGAAGAGCTATATATATTGTCATATTAAATAATATTAATAAATATTATTTATTAAGCAAACATAGATGTGCATTTGATTAATAGATAAAAATTTCAAGAATAGTATAATAAGATATCTGCTGGTTGGAAAGGATCTTTTTCCATTCTTTATAGTCCTCTATAATATTCTGAGCATTCCTGCTGTAACTCTCCCACGACTAGCAATTCTCTACCCCTAGGCATTCTATTTCAATTTCAAATGACTAAAACTGTTAGAAAGTTCTTTATATTGGGTTGCTCTCTGTCCCTCAACTTTCATTCATTCCTTTCTTTCTGTTCTGTAGAAAAAAAGATATTTAATTCTACACAGATGTAAGAGTTAAAGGTAATGAGAATTAAAGGTAATTTTTTTTTTCTTTCTTAGGCTAAATTTCTCCAGTTTCTGTACTCTTGATTGTGGGACACAGTTTCCTGCCTTCTCACTGCTTAGTCATTTTGCTTGGTACCCGCGCTCACCTGCCAATGTCTCTTCTACTCTGGGGTATCCAAAACACAACTCAATACTGTAAGTTTTCGTCAGTGCTGAGAAGACTAAAATGATTACCTCTGCATTGAACATAATATTCTTCTGCTAACACAGTTCATCATTTCCTTTCTTTTTTCTTTTTTTGTATGCTGAATGGCAGGGGTCACGTTTCATTCTTTTCCCACATGAGTATCCCATTATTGCAGCACCATTTGTTAAATTTTTGTTTGTTTGTCTTTTGGGAAGTGCATGGGCCAGGAATCTAACTTGGGTTTTCTACATGGCAGGCGAGAATTCTACCACTGAACTACCCGTGCAACCCCCATCATTTCTTTTTGAGGGAACAGTCATATGACACTGTTGCTGTATATTAGGTTTCTGGTTAATGAAAATATCTGTGTGATTTTTTCATTACATTTATTTGTCTGTCTATACGCTTTGTTTTTTTTTAACATTTTTTTTTTAATTTGCATATGGGCAGGAGGCACCAGGGATCGAACTCCAGACCTCCAGCACGGCAGGTCGGAGCTCTGCCTGCTGAGCCACGACAGCTGCCCTGTCTATATGTTTTTAAATAGTGCTGTTGATCAAATGCAACTTACCAACTCCCACATGTCCAATAGTTTGAGGACTTTATTTATAAAACTTACATAAAAAGCTACAGATTTATCCCTAAAGAACTTCATTTCACCATACCAACCCAATAGTTTTGCCTATTAAGGTCACTTAAATTTCTGATTCTGTCATATTTATCATTCCTCCCATTTCATTTCTCCATTTGTTTATAAGCACATAATGAATATGCTAATAAATCATCTGCTCATCAGTGCAAATGCCCCTGAAACCCTTCTTGAACCATGTTGGCAGAATTCTACGAGCCTAAAAGTTAGGAAATTGCTTTTCTTATAAAGATTCCCTACATACCTCAGATGTCTCACTTTTCCGAATGGTTCACTCCCAATTACTGTAAATTGTTGCCGCGTTTCTGTAGTTACACCAATGCAATTTGTCAAAAATCTGTAAAGTGATTTGCCATTGCATCTAGCATGGACAGTTGGCAGTAGGTGTACTTCATTTACAAATAGCTGGGTGACAGCCGATAACTGTCCTTCAGTCAGATCTGAGTGGACCCCTGCTTTACAGCCTAGCATGTTTAAATACAGATGCAACGGCATTGGCCTACAGACTATTGGATATGTCCAAGGAGACGCGAATGAATAATTTTTCCTGGATGTTATCCCTTATATCTCTGAGAACACCAGCTCAGTGTGGCATTCACCAAAAGAGGTGGGATATTTTTCTTAAAATCCAGCTCTCCATTAGTGATCAAATCCTTATGTTCATTATTGTGATTAGTTTCCTCCTGAACAGGTAACTGATCATTTGGGGAGAATAGAAGCATTTTTCATTCTAAACTAGTAATATTAAGCCTACTCCTACAAAAAGGATACTGAGACAATTAAAAAATGGTTGGCAGAGGTAAAAATAGTCAGATTAATGACAATGTTAGTATAACATGGATTCATCTGCTTTTACTATTTGTTTTTACTATAAAAAGTGTTTATTGAGCATCCATTATGAGATATGTGAGAACCAAGGAAGGGTCTGAGGAAGACAGATAAATAAGACTTATTCTCTGCATTCAAGAGGTTCCAAATCTACACCGAAAATGAAGGGATAAACACTTGGCAAGTAAATGACAGATGAAAGAATATTCATTAATAAAGGAAAACACAGGCTATGGCATTAATTAATGGCCAGAGGAGATTCATAGTGGGTTAGTGTTATGAGTTGAGAGGCCTGAAATTGATCAGCATTGGCAGGATGGAGGAGTTGATTTTTATGTGGGAGGCACATTTAAGCAAGGCTTTGTGGAGAAAGTTTAACTTCATAAAATGATAAATTGTATGAATGTGAAATAATAGAAACTGATAATTTACATTCTCTAACATTCTTTCTTCAATCAATAAACTATTGATTTGACTTAGGCAGACATCCGCTCAGCTGTGGTGACAACAAATGGCAAAAGCCTAGAAAAAATATTCTGTGCTCTTAAAGAAATTAAAATCCAGTGGAAGAAACCAAAGAAATGCCTATGAAAAGGACATACAAATAGAATCAGAGATGAGATAATAATTACATAAAATCAGTGTGTTAGTACAGAGCCTATACTATCAGTGCTGAAATAGATATATCTCTGGAGAATATTTCTATATATAAATATATATATGCAAATATCTTGAGAATATATATTTCACATTAAGGATTTACTTTATAATATTTGTATTTAAATTATTATCAAGATTTGATTATGTGATAGCAAGTTTTAAATTCCTTGTAACCAAGTTCCTATAACATGATTGTTGCTGCATTATCTTTTTCTTGAGAAAACAGGATTTATTATCACTTTTCTTTCACATATGAGATTTTGTAAAGCCTTTATTTCACAGAAAATATATTATGGGTTGGGACCCTTTAGGTTCTGTGTTTCAAGAGTTATAATTGTTATTCAAGGGTCTCTCTAACATTCTCTCTGTATAATGAAGAAGAGTATTACTCTTTAATCATTGCTTGATGGATTACAATCAGCATGTCTAGACAAAGTGAGTTCATGTTTTCCTCCCAGGAAAATTAGCAAGCAACAATTATGTGGCTTGTCCACTTGTTTGAATGGAAAGCTTCAGAGTTTAGTAGCTCAAGTTCTTGGAAGATGACAAATCAATAGACTATAATCTTAGAATTTTAAATGGCTTCAAGGTGTCATACATACATGCACATATTTACCAGAACCAGTGATAAGGCTGCCTTAGATTTCCTTTAAACTTTTATATTTTTCTGCTGATAAAAAGGACATTAGATTTTAAAGATTATGCTGAATGAACTATACCTTTTGTTTCTTTCCTGGCACTTAGTTTCAGTAATGCATTTATTCTAAGGCAAACCAGTGAGGTCACTAAAAAAAAAAGTGGTATATGAATAGTACCTGTACTGAGCATACCCAGAAAGCTCTGTGGAGAGTATCTAAAAGGCAAATCAATCATTCTTCCTTTTTTCTTACATCTGATTAAGATGCATATCTTTATGTTAGGAGAGTCTAGGTGGTAATTATTTGTTTTCCTAATATTTGAATTATCTTCAAGATCTCATCCAATTTTATCATTCAATAGAAAGCATAATAAAAAATGCCTATTGAACAACTATGTCCAGTGGAAAGAGTTAGAAGTGACTTCAGAGAGGAGATATTTCAGGTGAGCTTTGTAATATGAGCAGTTGTTCACCAGGACAAGTGGGAAAAGGGCATCCACAAAGCCAAGAATAGATAACAAACCTAAGCATATTCACAAAGAAAAAAATATTCTTGTGGGTCTATATAAGTCCTGCTAAAAAGCTTATAATTCATTCTTTAAGCATAGGGGAGCCAAAAAAATTGGCAAAATAGGTGGCATGAAGAGGCATATACAGAAAGAGAAATCAGAAGAAAAGTAAATGTGAAATCTATATGCACATGTATGCATATAGATATTTAACTTTCATAAATAACAAAGCTATTATGAATTTCTATGTTGTTCCTACAATTTTGATTGATCCCCTTGTACATACAGTCTTCCCACTCTGATTCACCTGAAAGACCATTTGGCTCAATACCCTCACTTCCAGAAAAAATGGCATAGTAAACCACCACAACACTTAGTGGCTTAAAAAAACAACTGTTTTTTTAAACTCATGAATCTGTGAGTTAGCAATTTTACTTCTTCCTGGGCCAGACTTGGCCAATTGAGGCTAGGTTCACCCAAGGTTCTGTGATCAGCTGTCAGATTGGTTGAGGGACGGCTGACTTCAGATCACTCAGCAAGTACAATGGCTCATCCCAGATATACCTGGTCTGTCCAGCAGGTCAGCCTGGGTTTGTTCTCATGTGGGCTCCAAGAGAGGAAGCAGGCAAAGCCTTCTGAGTTCCAGACTTAGAATCAATTCAACTACGCTTCTCACATTCTATTGGTCAAACAAGTGGCAAGAGCAGCTCAGAATGACAGGGTAGAGAAATAGGCTCCACCTTCCATCTCTGAATGAGAGAAAATGCAGAGCACCAAGATGATTTTTGCAATCTATCTGTCAAACATAAACTTTATGGCCATCAGTGCTACTTTTGCTTCCAAGTAACTCATATATCAGTCTATCCAATGACAGTGTCAGAAACAAGCAATCTTAGTTTGAATTGAGAGTTACATTCCTCCATCTTTTCCCTCCCTAACTTTATTAGCCCATATCATCCCTTATTCTTAAACACTTTTTAAAAAAAACACACTTACGTTACTAAAAATATTCATTTTCATGAATCATTATGTGCTGTTACTAATGATTGTACAGCTTCCGTGAAAGCTTATGAAAAGGAAATGAAATGTTACTAAACATTTTGCTGTTTAGTCCAAGCCTGGCCAATTAACTTGGGTACACTGGAACTCTTATCTCTACACAGGAGAACAATCTTTAGATCTCTCTCTAACCACCCAAACAGTCCTCCTTCTGTCTCCCAGGGTGCTCATTTGCAATTGCAACTAGGGACATAAAAATATGAATGCAAATGCAGTCTTCTTTTTAAAACAGATTTAGATCACTTTAGTATATTTTTGGAAAACTTTGTTCACTTCATCTTCTTGGCATTTCATTATACTTTACGATCACAAAGCCAACTCTCCTGCAACAAAGCGAAACATGGCTCTTTGAAATAAATGTTGTCATTAACAAGCCATGCCAGGCACAGTGACAGATTTGCAGCTGTAATGAATAACATTTCCCACAAAGTTCTTCTGTCTGACAGAAAAGCTGTGACATTACTGCAGGCAACAGTGTTGAAAAGTAAAAGATTGATTGATGCAAGTGAATAATTGAAACCTCAGTACTGTCACATGCATGTCAGCCTAACAACCAAACTGCTACTCTAAGATAATATTTATCATGATACAGCCTCTCTATGAATAAAAAACATGCATGGTGAAAAACGTAGACTATATCTCATTAAATATGATTTAGAGGATGCCATTGTAGATAAGTCCATCAGCAGCAATAAATTACACAGTGCTCAAACTTGCTCTAAAACTCGCATTTTACTTAAAATTAGGTTTTGCAATGAAATCCAGTCAAAGCAGGCATTTAACTCTTTTAATAGCAAAATGGAGTATCTATTTTCTAGTTCATCTTTAATTAGCCTTGCAATACATCAGTATTTAAGTGGATGAATCCAAAAAAGTAAGCAGGATCAGAACCTCGCCCAAACTTTATTTTCAAACTGTATTTCTCCATTTCAGGTTTCCTCCTGAAAGCTTTTAGTTCTCTGTATTTATATAAAGAATAAATCAAGCATATATTATACATTCTTGTATAGAGAAATTATATACAGCATATATTTCTGCCTAAAGTAAGTGCTTCACATTCAATAGTTAGAGGAGAAAATGGCATGACTACAGCAAGGCAAACACTGTGATGTAATTTACCTCTTCACGTGGAAATAGCAGGAATCCTTAAGTCAGGTCTCAGCTCTTCCAGTGATTTTAGTCCTTGGGAATCCATGTCTTTCTTCTGGGTTTAAGTTTCCATATTATGCATAAAACAGTTACAGTAGTCATTAGGGAGACCAATTCATCCTGGTTTGTTATCAGTTTTAAAACTAAGTCTTGCATCCCCAGAAACCCTCCATCCCCGATAAACAGAGATGGTGGGTGACCCTAGTAGCTATACATTTATGTGGGTCATAAATTCTTGCAAGACTGTAATGAAAAGCATGAACTGTTCAGAAAAATGCATTTTGCATAAATGCATTTTTGCAAAAAATTTTGCACAAAATTCCAGAAGGTCCTTGCCCTGCCTGTGGGTCCCAGGTTAAAAACCTCTGCACTAGCTCATCTTCCCAGCTGATACCTGTAATTAGCGAGAGGCTCTTACATGCTTGTTGATAACATAGAGGGTGCATTGTGCTGAATAAATAAGGGGGGGAGGAATGATTTTTGTCACCTGTGGGCTTTATAATTCCAATAACATAGATAACAAGGAAAGTGACATTTTTTCCAGTTGCTATAGTAGAAAAAAATAGACAAAATAGAATAAAAATGTTCTTCAAACTAGTTTTAATCAAATTTGCCTTATAGCTTTGTTGTAGCGTTAATGTCAAACATCTTCCAACCTTTTCACAGGTTTCTCATTTCCTATTACATTGCCCATCAAAGTTCACACTATTTAAAAACTTTTCATCTTTTCCTTGCCCAATGATGCTTTTTTTTTTTGGTTTACTTTAACTTTTCTCTAAGATGATTGATATGCCTAAATATACCTTCCTTTTATCCTATATACTCTATTTGTGTTGTTGCATTGCCCAGGTTACATTTTCATCTTTTCATTTACTTCTCTTTCCTTTTGATGTAACACTGCAAGAAGACTATAATATATTCAAGTATTCTGGAAGATCTCACTATTGGCACCAATACCTGAGAATTCAGATTAAATACACAATTCTCTGATTTCTTACCCACCATAGCAGCAGCCTGATTTTAAATGTTTATTTAGAAGCTTTATTACCCAAAACAACATGCACTTGGGTAAAGACCAAAATTCTTAGTTAGTATCTCAAAACAATTAGCCTGTATTTTTATTTCCCACTCATACTATTCTGGACAATCACAGGCCCAAATTCATTGGGTATTTATCCACCTCAATGCCTCTGACTGTATTATATCTCTATATATTATTTCTTTAAATACTGCATGGCTTTTAAGTCTGACCTCTGTGGTTCTTTCATTTAATAAATATTTAGTGAACATCTGCTATGTGCCAGGTACTGCTGTACATGCTAAACAGGCAAACAAAAAAGGAGAGGAAAAAAAATAAAGATACCTGCCTTTATGGAGTCTTTGCATTCTAGCAGAGTTGATATTTAATAAAAAAAATGAACATGATGAAGACTTAAATTATACAGCATTTGTAGAATATGATAAATATGAAAAAAGATAAAGTGAAGCAGAATAAGGGGAGCTTGGAAATATTAGGAAAGCAGCCTGCCAGTTTTAATTTTGAATGAAATAATTGAATTAAATTAATGGGTGCTGTAGGCCTGAATGATGAACCAACTTCAAACAAGAGGTAAAACAGGCAAGACCATGGAGATATCTGGTTACAGATATGTGGGTTTTGTTGCCTTCCTGAGGATAGAACTTAGGGATGCTTGTTTGGGGCTTTTCTTGAGAGGAGGCTAAATGAGAAGATTTTCAAGGCAAGTTTTCAAGATCTCTTCTAGCAGGAACACCAACTTTCTCACCATTATGCTGCAATCACACAGGAAGGCTTACTCTTTCACCACGCCCTCTCGGGCTCCTGGGCTTTCTGTTATAAAGCCACCTTTGCCTGACTCCCTCCTGAGTCCTTCAGACTCAGATATGGTGCCACACCTACTGAAGCCCTTTGAGGACAACCCCTTTTTCCCTCCCTCCCACTCCTTAGGGTGAGTGGGTGATCTCCATATCACCTTAGCTGCCTTTGGACACCTTTGCATAGAATTAATCACACTTCTTAAATTAAATTCTGATTTGTCTAGAGCGTGGGAGTGAGGAATTTGTTTTTATCTTTGCATCCCTGGCCATGACGCTCAATTATTTATTGAGTGAATACATCTCAGAGGACTTCCAATAGCCTGTTATGTTTATAAATGTGAAAATGAAATCTGCAAGCAATTAAGAGATATATCCCAGTTCAAGCAGATAGGTAATAGCAAAGCTGGGACAGACAAGGGGATGACCAATCTAGGAAAAAGAATGTATTCAAAGTATCATTTGAATGATATAGAATGAATTGCACTGGCACCCAAAATCATATGTCTATATAGTAAAAAATAGTATGACTAAAATGAACCACTTACTTATAACTTTCATTCTTGTTAGCTACTTTGATTTATAAAAGCACCTCTCAGAGGGTTAGAGGAATACAAGGTCTTCGGAAAATTAGCCCTTGTCTCTGCTCTAATACATCTCATTTATTGCCAATTTATCTCTTGTAGGGGACCATTTATTTGCAAATCATCTATACCAACCCCTTCCTGGGACACATTAGAAAATATCAGATCAATATAATATGAGACCTCACCCCAGATACAGCATGTTTTGAAGTGCTATTTTTTTCCATCAAAACTTGAAGCCTCATATTTCAGCGACCATATCAGGACATGTGTGTATACTCTAAGATAACCAGAACTCCTACCTGTTACCACTCTGCCCCATTCTATAGTCAAACCTAGGGAGTTATTGGGCCCGATTTCCTAGCCATTGTCAAGAATCTGCTCCTTTTTTGTCTTCTATTGTCTCTTATTTAACTAGAGGTCTTGTTCCATCCCCTGACTTTGACAGAAATTTCTGAAAAAACAGATTTTGCACCAAACAAATCTATGACCTCTATTTTTGCATCTGTAAAGTTGGTGTGGGGCCTATGGGTGCAACAGAAGCCCTGTGAATCTTGATTCCCTTCAAGGACCAAACTGAATGTGCTGTGCCCTGGCTTTGACTTAGTCTCTGATCTTTGTTGCTTTCATAAGCAAATTCCTACTTGCCCTTAATTCAATCTCCTCTGTTACCAGGTGCCTATCTGTTGTGAATCCCAGATTCTCATCTGTTTTTGCCTGTCTTATAAACCTTGCCAATCTGTCTTATTGGAGAGCTTCCATTTCTTTTCTTAAATCCACCATCCCTTCCCAACCTATGATATGTCTCTCAGGTAAACAAGTAAAATTAGATATGTCTCTCAGGTAAACAAGTAAAATTAGTAAGAAAGGCAAGTGGATATTGTTTCTTTGTGGATGGGGATTCACAAAAATGAAGGAATGACTGAGCAACAGATTTCAGAATGAACAAAAACTAGGGAGCTTCTGTAATGAGGTATCTCTTCAAGGTACCACTAGCAGGATTAATCAGTATTATACGCAGAATAATGCCTCCCCCCAAAGATATCTATGCCATTGAGAGGGGCCAAGATGATGGCTTAGTGAGGTGTGGGATTTAGTTCATCCTCCAGATCAGCTAGTAAATAGCCAGGAACAATACAGAACAACTGCTGGGACCACGTCACTGACCGGACACACAGTGTACCCCAGTCTGGACCAGCTGGACAGGCTACGAGCCCCCCCAGAACTGTGAGTTCCCCACACCACAGCGACCAGAGCCCCTCCCCCACAAGCGGCTTCCCAGAGGGAAGGGACTTCACTAGCAGCAGGGGCTGAGTGCAACCAAACTCCAATTGCAGAATTAATTAACAAATTCTGACTACTAAAAATAGGCCCCCAGCTCAGCTGAACCTCAAGTGAAAACGGAGGTCATTGGTTTTTGCCCAGTGCACAGGGAGCAGGGCTGAAGGAAAAAGAAAAAAGAAATAGGTTTTTGGATCGGATAGCACATAATACTTGAAAGGGTTTGGGTCCTGAAGGAAAGGAGGGGGCACATAGGATTTGAAGGTACACAAAGCAACATACCAACTTACGCTCTTGATTGGCAAACCCAAGGAATTAGGGTCCTGTTCTGAGAAGGAATTTTCTTTTTATTTTTTGTGGCTGGATTTCTACAAAGGCTTGACTGCCTTTGGATACAGCAGCAGAGCTTCTCAGGCTGCAACTGCCCCAGGCATAGGCAGAAACAAGCTTGTCTGAGAATTTGTCTGGAGCCTCTGCCTTCCCTAGGAAAGCAGTGGGGCCCAGTTCAGGTGGATTCCCTCCCTCAAGGAACTCAGACCTCAGCGTTTGGAAAATTGAAGTGATTAAAGCCAGTCTACAACTTCTCCTCTGTCTCCACCACACCCCCAGCAGGGAGAATTATCTGCTGAAGTTAAAGGTACCACATCACCTTATGCTGGTGGGACCTGCAGGCAGAAAAGTGCCACATACAGGGCAGGATAGGAAAAACACAGAGTCCAGAGACTTCATAGGAAAGTCTTTCCACTTGCTGGGTCTCACCCTTAGGGAAAACTGATGCAGGTAACTCTTTCCTTCTGACAGGAGGCCAGTTTGGTCTAGGAAAATCTGGCTGGAGTCTATAATACCTAAGTAGACCCTCCTAAGGTGGGGATGGGAAGTAAAGGCACCATACTGGCAGGGCAAGAAACAAGAAAACAAGAACTGAAAAATTCTGCTCTGTTAAACAAAACCTAAGCTAGTGGACCAGAATAAGCTGAACTGAATGTCAAAGAACAGATAAACAACAAAGTCATCCAGCAAGAAAATCCTAGGTAAACGAAGTGAAAACAGTCTCCAGAATAAGGTAATTAAATGCCTAGATGCCAGCAAAAACTAATGAATCACACTAGGAAAATTGAAGATCTGGCCTAGTCAAAGAAACGAACCAACAATTCAAATGAGATACAGGAGTTAAAACAATTAATTCAGAATGTTCGAACAGACATGGAAAACCTCATTTAAAATAAAATCAATGAATTGAGGGAGGATATAAAGAAGGCAAGGAATGAACAAAAAGGAAATTGAAAGTCTGAAAAAACAAATCACAGAACTTATGGGAACGAAAGGCACAGTAGAAGAGATGAAAAAACAATGGAAACCTACAATGTCAGATTTCAAGAGGCAGAAGATAGGATTAGTGAACTGGAGGATGGAACATCTGAAATCTGACAAACAAAAGAAAATACAGGGAAAAGAATGGAAAAAATATGAGCAGGGACTCAGGGAATTGAACAACGACATGAAGCACAAAAATATACATGTTGTGGGTGTCCCAGAAGGAGAAGAGAAGGGAAAAGGAGGAGAAAAACAAATGGAGGAAATTATCACTGAAAATTTCCCAACTCTTAGGAAAGACTTAAAATTACAGATCCAAGAAGTGCAGCATACCCCAAACAGAATAGATCTGAATAGATGTACTCCAAGACACTTACTAATCAGAATGTCAGCTGTCAAAGAGAAAGAGAAAATCTTGAAAGCAGCAAGAAAAAAAGCAATCCATCACATACAAGGGAAGTCCAATAAGATTATGCATAGATTTCTCAGCAGAAACCATGGAGGCAAAAAGACAGTGGGATGATATATTTAAATTACTAAAAGAGAAAAACTGCCAGCCAAGAATTCTATATCCTGCAAAACTGTCCTTCAAAACTGAGGGAGAAATTAAAACATTTTCAGACAATCGCTGAGAGAATTTGTGACCAAGAGACCAGCTCTGGAAGAAATACCAAAGGGAGCACTAGAGGCAGATATGAAAAGACAGGAGAGAGAGCTGTAGAGAAGAGTATAGAAATGAAGACTATCA
>PVIY010015041.1:0-54859 GCA_004026745.1 Myrmecophaga tridactyla
TTTTTTCTGTTACTGTTTTATTTCTTTTTCTGTTGTCTTTTTATTTCTTTTTCTAAATCGATGCAAATGTTCTAAGAGATGATGAATATGCAACTATGTGATGATATTAAGAATTACTGATTATATATGTAGAATGGGGTGATATGTTAATATTTTTGTTTGTTGTTAATTTTTTAAATTAATAAATAAAAAATTTTAAAAAATTTTTATAAAAACTGCAAGCCAATTTGGAGTCTTTATTAGCTATCCCTCGACTGCCTCAGAAATGTCCAAGAAGGAAGATTCAGGGAGCAGCACCTAGAGGTTTTCAAGGTGTGCTTATAAAGGCTAAAATTATGTTGTGGTTTTGCAGTTGCTAGTAAGCAAGCATATCATAGAAGCGGAAAAGTGCCGTTAGGTGTTGCCAAAACACATCCCATTCTCTCAGTTTCCTAACATTGGTTATTGTTTAACTCTTGGGGACATTTCACCCCAATGTTGTGTGGACTTTCCCTGCTTGGGCTTGATTCATTGCTCCTGGCCCTCCACATCCCCCACTGGTTTTATGAGAGAAGCAAATCATTGTTTCTTTATTTTGATTATAAATTTGCTGATATTGGGTTCCGATGACTAATAATTTAATAGTTTGTATTTTTCTTTGCACATATGAGGTTAGATAGTTGATTATATAGGTTTCAAACATTAAGATTAATAATATGAGAATTAGGGGCCTTGCTATGGTGGACAAGAGCATGGTCAGCCATGGGGGCCAGGAAAATAAGTTTTCATATCACTGGCAGGGGTCCCGTCCACCAGGCCTTCAAGGTGGTTGGCTGAAGCTTTTTTATCCAGACTAGGTCTCCAGGTTGCACCTGAAATAGATCTTTTTTAGAGGCAGGATTTGTTGGTTCCGGATGGGCTGCCTTCACCAGTTCCTGAGTTTTCTGGGTGGTAGATTTCAGGGCCTGTAATGATTTTAGAAGAGAATGGTTATTTAATTCAGCTATTTTTCCCCCAATTTAGGGATTAGTGGAGGTGGTCATTTAAACTTGATTTCATATGGGGAGTACATTTCCCTTCATATAGGGAGTACATTTAGTTTTTAGGAGGGCAAATGGAAGGAGACTCACCCAGTTTTCACCAATCTCGAACTTTAGCTTATTTAAAGTTTCTTTTATTGTTCTATTCATCCTTTCAACTTGCCCTGAACTCTGTGGCCTATAAATACAATGTAATTTTCATTTGATATTTAATATTTTTGCTAATAATTGGGTAACTTGGGTGATGAACACCGGCCCATTGTCGGACCCCATTGCAGTCAGGAGGTCAAATTGGGGACAATATCAGAAACTAGTTTTTTTATTATTTGTGTTGTCTCGGTTCTGGTAGGAAATGTTGTCCACCTGGAGAAGGTGTCGATGAAGACTGGTATTTGTATCCATATGGACCAGGTATACATTTCTTGAAGTCTATTTCCCACTGTTCTCCTGGGGCTTGTCCCCTCAGCCTGGTTCCTTGGGGCATTTCTTTCCCTCGGCCGGAATTTATCTGGATGCAGATGTGGCATCTGGATGATACTTGCTGGGCTTGTTGTTGCAACCAGGGAATGTACTAATCTCTCTGTAAGAGTTCAGTTAGTTTCGTACTGCCCAGGTGTGTACTTTGGTGAACCTGCGTAACCAAATTTTTCCTCAGGTGCTCTGGCACTAGGATTCTCCTGTCTGGGAGAATTTTCCAACCCCTGATCTGTTTTAGTGCCCAGAGTTTCTCCCAGTCTTTTTTTTTCCTGGTATATTTTGGAGGGCTCGGCAGCACTCGCCCCAGTGAAACAGGAAGTATTTGCAGCATCCCCACTGGTTTTTGGTCAACGTCTTTTGCCATTTTATCAGCCACGGCATTTCCTCTGGCAATTTGAGTTTCGGCAGTCTGATGTCCTTTGCAATGTATAATGGCTGCCCTTTTTGGCAATCAGATAGCTTCTAGCAAGGTGAGCATTTCTGGTATATTTTTTGTTTCCTTTTCTCCAGATGTTAAAAGTCCCTCCTCTTGATATAGTGCCCCATGGACATGCACAGTTGCAAAGGTGTATCTGCTGTCCATGTAGATGTTGACAACCTTCCCTTTTCCCCACCTTAGAGCCTGGGTCAGAGCTATTAGTTTGGCTTTCTGGGCTGAAGTCCCGTGTCCTAGGGCCTGAGCCCAGATGACCCAGTCCACAGTTATCACCACTGTCCCCACATACCTGATTCCCTCTGAGACGTAACTGCTCCCATCTGTATATAATTTTTCATCAGGATTTGGCCAGGGGTTGTCAGTGAGATCAGCCCTCAGATATGTGAAAGATTCTAAGATCTCACGATAGTCATGGATGGGCTCAGACGGGTCATCATCTGGAAGCAAGGTGGCGGGGTTAAGAGCCGCCATTTTTAGGAAGCGGATTCTTGGGAGATCCAGTAGCAATACCTGATACTGGGTTATATGGGCATTTGAGAGCCATCTCTCAGGCGGGCTGCTTAGTAATGTTTCTATTGAATGTGGGGCCACTATGTGTAAGCCCTGTCTCAGAGTTAATTTAGATGCTTCTTTTACTAAAATGGCAGTGGTGGCAATGGCTCAGAGGCAGCTTGGCCACCCGGCTGCCACATAGTCTAGTCTTTTAGATAGGTAGGCAACTGGCCTTTTTCATGGTCCTGGCATTTGGGTGAGGACTCCTTTTAAAAGCTTTTTGCTCAGCTTTGGTCCAGGTTAGAGCTTCCTCCTTTCCCTCTGTGCTAGTGTACAGGGGTTTTGCTATTTCTGCAAACCTGGGAAATCCAGAGCTGGCTACATCCAATGGCTCCTAAAAACTCCCATACCTGCCTTTTCATTTTTGGTTGGGGTATTTTTAGGATAGCTTCAATCCTATTAGAAGATAGAGCTCTTTTCCCCCTTCTAATTCAGACCCTAAGTATGTTGCTGAACAGGTGCAGAGTTGGGCCTTTTTGGCTGAGACCCAATAACCCAACTGGGCTAGTTCCTGTAATGAGTTTTTGGTTGCCTTTTTGCAGTTTGACAGATTATTAGCTGCCAGTAAGAGGTTCTGGATGCTCTTCTCTAAAGCCAGATCCTGGCTTAAGGCCGCATCGAACAGGGTGGGAGAATTTTTGAAACCCTGCGGCAACCAAGTCCAGGTTAGTTGTCCAGAGAACCCCCCATGGGTCAGTCCATTCAAAAGCAAAGATGGGTTGACTTACTGTGGCCAGGGGAAGTGAAAAGAAGGCATCCTTTAAGTCCAGAACTGTGTAGATCTGCTGGCTAGGAGGTGATAGGCTCAAGAGCATATATGGGTTAGGCACAGTGGGGTGAATGGTTTCAATTCTTTTGTTTACCTCTTGGAAATTTTGCACTGGCTGGAAATCATCAGTCCTGGGTTTTTGGACTGGGAGAAGGGGGTGTTCCAGGCCGAATGGCAGGGGACTAGAATACCTGCCTCCAGGAGCACTTTGATATGGACTGCAATGCCTTTTTTAGCCTTTAAGCTTATTGGGTATTACCGGACTTTGATTGGGGTGGTGGTGCTAGTTAGCTGGACAACAATGGAGGGCTAGTGGGTGGATAATCCTGGTAGGTTAGTTTCTGCCCATATGCATGTTATTTTTTCTTTAAATTCCTGCAAATATGGGCCTGGGGGCAGCAGCACCACTTCTGCGGTAAGTAAATACTTTTCTGATAAGGGGCAAGTGAGGAGGATTGCCGAGGGGTTTGTATTGAAGGAGAGCTTGGTCAAATCATCTTTGAAAGAGATGGTGGCTTGTAATTTCTGAAGAAGGTCTCTCCCCAAAAGGGGGTACAGGCACTCTGGCATTATAAGAAATGAGTGGGTGATAGTTCCTTCCCCAAGGTTAGTGATCCTAATCTTAGTCCATGGGTAAGACTTTGTCTTTCCCATTGCTCCCTGTATGGGGATTTTTTCCCTTAGATATGGGCCCTTCTACTTGCTGGAGGATGGAGAAGGTCACCCCAGTATCCACAAGAAATTTTATAGGCTTGCCCCCAATTTCTAAGGTGACCTTGGGCTCCCAGGGGCTCAATAGAATGGAGTCCCAGCCCCATCAATTTGCCTCTTTAACTAGGATGGGGACCAGTTTTAGTCCTTTAAGTCCATTCATTTTTCCAGTGCCCATTTTCTTTGCAGTAGGTGCATTGGTTTGCACCTAGGCCCAACCTTTTTCCTTGGTTTCCCTTTCTTTTTTCAACAGTTTTCCATTTATCTTTTTGTTTTTCTTGTTCAGCCATTGTGGATATTAAAATTTTGGCTATTTTTTGGACTGCGTGGTCCTGGGGTCATCTCTGTTATTAAAAGTCTTTTGGGCAATCTCTATCAGTTCAGACAGCACTTTACCCTTAAATCCTTCTAATTTCTGTAATTTTTTCTTATATTTGGGGCCAACTGGGAGACAAATGCTATATTTATGGCTCGCCTATTTTCGGGCGCCTCTGGATCTATAGGGGTGTACAAATGGTATGCCTCCAGGAGGCACTCAAGGAAAGCAGCCAGAGATTCATCTGGCTTTTGTACGGTTTAGCTTACCCAAGATAAGTTGGTTGGCTTCTTGACTGCCACTCATATTTCCTGGAGCAGAGTCTGGCAGTACCGATCGAGAGCCTCCTTACCTCTATCAGTGTTGGGGTCCCATCCAGGATGGGTGGAGGGGAACACAGCCTCTAATCAGGTTGATTCAGTAGTAGGTTGTCCATAGGTCCAAGAATTAACTTCCTTGTCTCTCTCCTGACTCAGTCTCATTCCTTGGAGGTGAAGAGGGCCTGGAGGAGCAGTCATCCCAGGTGGGCTGGTGGGTAAAAAAGACAGTCTCCAAGAGGGAGATGAGCCTTTGCAGCTTTTCAGAGAAAGAGGGATTCTGGTTTTTCCAATTATATAGATCGCTAGAGGAAAAGGGGACATAGACCATGAAAGGTGGGCAATCATCCCCCAGGGCAGGGCCAACCTCCCTCAAGGGTAAAATTGGAGCTCTGGAAGAATCTGGTGATTGTGAACCAGAAGAACGGTGGTAAGCAGAGCCACTTCTGGTATGGGGGGGGGACTGAAGGCCACCTCCTGGCTATCAGAGGGGCTGGTTGCCGCCTCTTGGCCATTTCTCCCCTCTGGTCTTAGAGGGGGCAGAGGGCCTGTTAGGTATGTGGGAGGGTCCATCAAGAGCGGATCCTCTGGTGGTCCCATCAGTCTTTTCTTTTTGAGAGGTTTTTATTAAGAGGACTGTTTTGTCTCTGGGGGGGGGGGGTTGTCTTTCTTTTTAGGATTCCAGGAAAGACCGTAACCACTTGGTTTTTCTGTTAAAATTTCAATCCAAATTAGTATATAAGGGATTTGGTCAGGGTGGCCTGGATCACCAAAAATCATCCTTTGGACTTTATAAGCTATAGATAGATATGTGGTTCCCTCAGGAGGCCACCCAGAACCAAAAGTTGGCCACTCCCATGAGCAGAATTTTTTTTAAGTTGAAGGCTTTGATAGGGGCTCTGTAGTCTCAGGCCTTCCACTGAAATTCCTGGACATTTTTCAAAAAACATTGAAGAGGAGTACAGACAGATAAGCTTGACTGACCCATGGAAATTATGACAAGAACAACACAGAATATGACAGAAAGATACATAATGCAATAAGACCAACAGATGAGAGAAGGGATAAACTAAACCAAGACACACAAAAGCCTTATCCTTAATTGATCCCTAACCAGAAGCCCCAGGCAACGTCTTGCTCCAGGACCTGACCTTGGAAGTAATGCTGCGTCCAGTCTTCCAGAGGTCCCTGACCTGGATCCAGTAACAGACCTGTACTCACCAGTGAGGTTTCTAGAAACAGATGACTCCACCAGATTTTGTATAATTTCAGAGGGTCCTGTAGAACTGGCCTGGTTCCTGGTCCTTGTCTGGGGTGGAGGAACATCTCTCTGAGGCCTTTCCCTGGGCCAGACCTCAGTTCCAGGGGCGATCCCCAGGACCTGTGGTCACCAGATGTCCCATTAGGGACGATCTCACTGGGGCCTCCAAATGTTGTGGGGTGCACCGACAGAGAGACCACAAAATTCAAAACTGCAAGCCAATTTGGAGTCTTTATTAGCCAGCCGGTGGCTGCCTCAGAAAATTCCAAGAAGGAAGATTCAGAGAGCAGCATCTAGAGGTTTTCAAGGTATGCTTATGAAGGCTAAAAATTATGTTGTGGTTTTACAGTTGCTAGCAAGCAAGCGTATCATAGATGCAGAAAAATGCCATTAGCTGTTGCCAAAACACATCCCATTCTCTCAGTTTCCTAACATTGGTTATTGTTTAACTCTTGGGGACATTCCACCCCAATGTTGTGTGGACTTTCCCTGCTTGGGCTTGATTGATTGCTCCTGGCCGTCCACAATACCAAAGGCTCAGTATATTCCAGGGATTCCATCTCCCCATCACTATCATTATCAAATCATATATCCCCATCACATGTGTCAGGATCCCATTTTTTTCCAATCAGAGCCTTTACTTTAACAGCAGACACACTGAAAGTTTGAAATTTGAGTTTACATTGTAAATCTGCTACTCACACAATGAGGCTCGGTCTGTCTGGCTTTCAGAAATCTCATGTCTGCAGCCAAAGGAAATAAGATTTTCTTTCAGAGCACACATGGAAACTTTGACATCATTTATATGGTACTTAAGGTGCAAATCTTAAGTCCTCAGCTCATCCCTTTCCTTCATCATTGTATCCAGCATATCTAACAACAACCACCCAGCATCATTATACCTCAAAACTCTGTAAAGGTGTGAAAAACACTCTCGCCCAGAGTCTTGTCCCACATGAGCATACAATTAACAGAATCTAATGGTGATATTTTACATATTTCTCTTGCCAACTCACTCCATAGACTGTAAGTGCCAACTCAATTACTGGAAACAGAGTCATTAGTGCCTCTGAGTCTAATCAGAATAGAAAAACAATTGTAAAATCCCATTTTTAAGATTCTGTTCCTCAAGAACCACTCCCACTACCAATCTGTATTATTCAGGGTTCTCCAGAGAAACAGAAACAACAGGAGAAATCTGTAAATATGAGATTTATAAAGGAGCCACACACAACTGTGGGAATGGAAGAGAACAAAATCTGTAGGTCAGGCTGTGAAGCTGGTAGCTCTGATGAAGGATCTGGATGAACTCCACAGGAGAGTCTCACTGGCTGAAGAAGCAATGAAAAAGTCTGCTTTCCTTCTTAAAATTCTTCAACTGACTGGATTATCTCATTGCTAGGAGACATGCCTTAGTTGATACAGATGTAATCAGCCACTGATGCAATCAACTGACTGATGATTTAATACACCAGCCTTCCAGGTTATCTGTATAAGGATATAGTTTTTGCAATGTAAATGTGTGATTGTGGAAACATTGTGTCTGATGTGCCTTTTATCCAGGTATGAACAGATGAGTAAAAAATATATATGGATAAAATAAATAAATAAATAACAGTGAGGTTAAGGGATAAAATAAATTGGGTAGACTGAAATACTAGTGGTCAGTGAGAGGTAGGGGTAAAGGGTATGGGATGTATGAGGTTTTTCTTTTTATTTCTTTTTCTGGCATGATGCAAATGTTCTAAAAAATGATCATGGTGATGAATACACAACTATATGATGATATTTCAAGCCAATTATTGTACACCATGTATGGGCTGTATGTGTGTGAATATTTCTCAGCAAAAATATTTTTTAAAGAATACTAAAAGGAGCACTACATGCAGATAAGAAAAGACAGGAGTAAGGGGTTTGGAGAAGAGTGGAGAAATGAAGACTGTCGGTAAAGGTACAAAGAGAAAAAATTAGATATTACCAATTAAGTCCAAAAGACTAAAGATGGCAGAAGAAAGTACTGCCTTTACAGTAATTTCATTAAGTGTTAATAGATTAAACTCCCTGTTCTAGTTTGCTAGCTGCCAGAATGCAAAATACCAGAAATGGAATGGCTTTTAAAAGTGCAAATTTATTAAGTTGCAAGTTTACAGTTCTAAGGCCATGAAAATGTCCCAATTAAAGCAAGTCTGTAAAAATGTCCAAAGTAAGGCCCCAACAAGAGGTTGCCTTCATTCAAGAAAGGCCAATGAAGTTCAGGGTTTCTCTCTCAACTGGAAAGGCAAATGGCAAACATGGCAACATCTGCTAGCTTTCTCTCTAGGCTTCTTGTTTTATGAAGTTCCCCCATGGATGTATTCCTTCTTCTTCTCCAAAGGTCTCTGGCTGCATGGGCTGTCCATGACTTCATCACTCTCTTGTGGCTCTCTCATGGTCTGTCACTCTCTCCAAAATTCTTCCTCTTTTTAGGATTCCAGTAAACTAATCAAGATCCAAGTGGAATGGGTGGAGTTACATCTCCCTCTAATGAAAGGTTAATACCCACAATTGGGTAAGTCACATCTCTGTGGAGATAACCTAATCAAGTTTCCAACATAAAGTACTGGATAGGGATCAAAAGAAATGGTTGCCCACACAAGATTGGATCAGGATAAATACATGGATTTTCTATGGTGCATAATCCTTTCAAACTAGCACACTCTCCAGTCAAAGGACATTGACTGAATGGATTAAAAAACCAAACCCATTTATATGTTGTCTCCAGGAGATACACTTTAGACCCAAGGACAAAAACAGGCTGAACGTGAAAAGTTGGAAAAAGATATTTCATGCAAACAACAACCAGAAAAGAGCAGATAGCTACACTCATATTAGACAAATTAGACTTCAAATGTAAAATAATTAAAAGAGACAAAGAAGGACCCTACATGTTAATAAAAAGAACAATACAACAAGAAGACATAACAATCATAAAATTTATGCACTGAGCCAGAGTGTTAAAAAATACACGAAGCAAACAATGATAACACTGAAAGGAGAATTAAACACCTCTACTATAATGATTGGAGACTTCAATTCCCTGCTCTCATCAATGGATAGAACATTTAGACAGATAATTCATAAGGTAACAGAAATTTTGAATAATATGATAAATGAACTAGACGTAACTGACAGGTAGAGAACATTACACCATAGGACGGCAGGATTCACATCTGGTGACACAGGATTAGTCTCATGGATCACTCTCAAGGATAGACCATATCTTGAGTCACAAAGCAAGTCTCAATAAATTTAAAAAGATTGACCTTATACAAACCCTGTACCAGATCATAATAGAACAAAATTGGAAATCAGTACTAGAAAGCAGGCCAGAAAATTCACAAATATATGGAGGGTAAACAAAACATTCTTAAACAACCAGTGGGCCAAGGAAGAAATTACGAAAGAAATCAGAAAATATCTCGAGGCAAATGAAAATGAAAACACAACATATCAAAATTGATGGGACACCACAAATGTAGTGCTGAGAGGGAAATTTATTGCCTTAAAAGCCTAGGTAAAAAAGAAGAAATAGCAAAAATTGAAAAATTAACAGTTCACCTGGAAGAACTACAGAAAGAACAGCAAACTAACCCTAAAGCAAACAAAAGGAAAGAAATGAAGATTAGAACAGAAATAAATGAATTTGGGAATATGAAAACAATAAAAGTTAATCAACAAAACCTGAAGTTGATTCTTTGAGAAACTCTATAAAATCAATGAGCCCTTACCAAAAAAATGAACTCACAAAAAAAGAGAGGGAGAAGAAACAAACAAATAAAATTAGAAATTGAAGAGGGAAGATAACCACTGACCATGCAGAAATAAAGGAGATAGTGAGAGCATAATATGAACAACTTTATGCTAATAAACTAGATAACATATGTGAACAACTTCCTAGAAAGACATGAACAAACAACATTGACTCAAGAAGAAAAAGATGACCTCAACAATTCAATCACAAGAGACTGAATCAGTCATCAAGAAGCTACCCAAAAAGAAAAGTCCAGGACCACATGACTTCACATGTGAATTCTACCAAGCATTCAAGAAAGAATTAACACAAATACCGCTTAAACTTTTCAAAAATATTGAAGAGGAGGGAAAGCCACCTCATTCTATGAAACCAACATCACCCTAATACCATAGTCAGACAAAGATACTACAAGAAAAGAAAATTACAGACTAATCCCTTTAATGAATATAGATGCAAAAATTTCAACAAAATGCTTGCAAACTGGATCCAGCAGCACATTAAAAGAAGTATACACCATGAACAAGTGGGGTTTATCCCTGGTATGCAAGACTAGATCAACACAAGAAAATCAATTAATGTAGTACACCATATACACCATATCAATAACTCAAAGTGGAAAAACCACACAATCATCTTGATTGATGCAGAAAAGGTACTTGACAAAATTCACCATCCTTTCTTGAGGAAAATACTTAAAATGATAGGAATGGGATGGAACTTCCACAACATGATAAAAGGAACATATGAAAAACCCACATCTAATGTCATACTCTATAGTGGAAGACCGAAAGTTTCCCCTCTGAGATCAGGAACAAGACAAGGATGCCCACTCTCTCCATTGTTAGTCAACATTGTGCTGGAAGTTCTAGCCAGAGCAGTTTAGAAAAGAAAAAGAAATAAAAGGCATCCAAATTGGAAAGGAAGAAGTTAAACACTCACTATTTGCAGATGATATACTATATGTCAAAAATCTCAAAAAAGTCTTCAGCGAAGCTACTAGAGCTAATAAATGAGTACAAAAAAGTCCCAGGATCAAAGATTAACATCCAAATTCATTTGTATTCTAGACATTAATAATGAGCAATCTGAAGAGGAAATCAAGAAAAAAAATTCCATTTACAACAGCAACCAAAATAATCAAATATTTAGGAATAAATTTAAGGGTACAAAAGACTTAGACAAAGAAAATTGCAATAAATTGCTAAGAGAAATCATGGGAGACCTAAATAAATGGAAGGACATCAATGTTCATGGATTGGAAGATTTGATATAGTTACAATGTCAATTCTACCCAAATTGATCTATAGATTCAATGCAATACCAATTAAGATCCCAACCATTTATTTTGCAGAAATAGAAAAAACATTTTCTATTTATTTGGAAGAGCAGGGTGCCCAAATAGCTAAAAATATCTTAAGAAAAAAATGAAGTGGGAGATCTCACACTACTTGACTTTGAAGCATATTACAAAGCTACAGTGCTCAAAAGAGCATGATGTTGGCATGAAGCTAGATATCCTGACCAATGGAATCAAACTCAGTGTTCAGAAAGAGACCATCTCATTGATAAACAACTGATCTTTGGTAAGGTGGTCAAGCCAACCCAACTGGGTCAGAGCACTCTCTTTAATAAATGTGTTTGGAAAACTGGATATCCATATGCAAAAGAATGAAACAGGATCCAAATCTCACACCCTATACAAAAATTAACACAAAATGGATCAAAGATCTAAACAATAGAGTTAAGACCATAAAATGTTTAGAAGAAAAAATGTGGGGAGATATCTTACAAACCTTGTGGTAGGGGGTGGTTTCTTCAAAGCAAGAGCAATGAAAAAAAACAAATAAATGGGATCTCCTCACAATTAATCACTTTTGTGCATTAAAGAACTTTATCAGGAAAGTAAAAAGGCAGCCTACACAATGGGAGACAATATTTGGAAACCACATATCAGATAAGGGTTTAATATCAAAATATATAAAAGAACTACAACTCAACAATAAAAAGACAAATGACCCAATTTGAAAATGGACAAAGGACATGAACAGACACTTTTTCAGAAGAGGAAATGCAAATGGCTAAAAGTCATATGAAAAGATGCTCAAATTCACTAGCTACTAGGGAAATGCAAATTAAAACCACAATGAAATATCATCTCACACTCACTAGCATGGCCATTATAAAAAAAAAAAAGAGAGAGAGAGAGAAAACTACAAATGCTGTAGAGGATGTGGAGAAAGAGGCTCACTTATCCACTGTTGATGGGAATGTAAAATGGAGCAACTGCTCTGGAAGGCAGTTTGGGAGTTCCTCAGGAAGCTGAGTAAAGAATTGCCATTTGATCCAGCAATCCTATTACTTGGTATATATTCAAAGGAACTGAAGGCAAGGACAGAAAGCGACTTGCACACAGATGTTTATAGCAGCATTACTTATAATTATAATTGCCAAGAGACAGAACAGCCCAAATGTCCATCAATGGACAAGTGGCTAAACAAGCTGTGGTGTATAGATATGATGGATTATTAGGCAGCTGTAAAAGAAAATAAAGTCATGACACATGTAAGAATGTGGATGAAACTTGAGGGCATTATGCTGAGTGAAATTAGAAACAAAAGGACAAATACTATTGGTCTCACTAATATGAACTAACATTAATAAGTGAACTTTGAGAGTTAAAATTAAGAACACAGGTTATTAGGACATAAAAAGAGGGTAGAGATTGGGAATTTAGTTGTGAAGGAATACAGAATGCGCAACAAGACTGACTGTAAAAATTCAGAAATAAATAGTGTAATAATATTTGATGGTAATACAATAACATAAGTACATTGAATGAAGCTGAATGTAAGTATAGATGAGGTAAAAGGGCTGGGGGCATGTGTGACACCAGAATGAAAGATGAAGGATAAAGACTGAGATGGTATAACTTATGAAATGCCTAGAGTGGACAGTAATGGAATTAAGTGTAAAACATATAAAAATGTTTTTGCATGAGGAAGAGCAAATGAATGTCAACAATGAAGGTGTTTAAAAAGGGGTGGTATGCATGAAAAAATATAATCAATGCAAGCTAGGGTCTATAGTTAATAGTAACATTGTAATATGCTTCCATTGAATGTAACAAAGGCATTATGCCAAAACTAAATTTCCACAAGTGGGGGATATGGGGGAGGGGGTATGGATCCTTTGCAGAAGAAAAGGAAATGTCTTCATATAGACAGGGCCCTGTACCCTAGACCAGCACACACCGGGGCTATGCTGCCCAAATCTGTGCATCCCACAGCCACATACTCCCCTACCACTAGCCACCCATGTTCACAGGTACCAGCACAGCATCCCCAATCTGTGCCTATACCTGCACTGCAATGCATCATTGCACTGTTGTGCCCACCCTGTACCCTGCATCCTACAACGCATCCATTCCACAAACACAAGATTTTAGACTACTGAAGAAAATCAACTCCCAAAATAAATCAAT
Organism: Myrmecophaga tridactyla; assembly: GCA_004026745.1. Taxonomy (NCBI): domain Eukaryota; kingdom Metazoa; phylum Chordata; class Mammalia; order Pilosa; family Myrmecophagidae; genus Myrmecophaga; species Myrmecophaga tridactyla. The sequence continues at coordinate 13,133 of PVIY010015041.1, forward strand.
CAAGTTATTCACATGTGGTGAAAACAACAGAAGATCACTAAGCATATCACAATGCAAACAGATATAGCCCAGTCTGACAACAAAATTAAAACACCAGAGGAGACATAGACATTGGAACAACTAATCAAAGATGTTCATATAAGCCTACTAAATAAAATAAATGGAACAGCTAATGGCATAAAGGAGATCAAGAAGACACTAGAAGAGCATAAAGAGGAATTTGAAAGAATAAATAGAAAGAGAGCATATATCATACAGATTAAAGATTCTGTAGACCAAACAAAAAACATACTAGAGACACACAAGAGAAGATCTGAAGAAGGCAGAAGAAAGAATAACTGAATGAGAGAACAGGACAAGTGATTTTGAACACTCAAAAGAGTAAATGGCAAAAAAAAAAAGATGGAAGTTTTTAAAGTGGATCTCAGGGAAATGATAGACAAAACAAAATACATAAATATAAGAATCATTGGTGTCCCAGAAGAAGAGAAGAGTAAAGGACTAGGAAGAGTATTTGAGGATATAATGGAAAACCTCCCAACCCTTATAAAGGATATAAATATACAAGTCAAAGAAGCCAAATAAACTCGAAACAGAATAAATCCAAATAGGCCTTCCCCAAGACACATACTAATCAGCCTTTTAAATATTGAAGAGAAGGAGAAAATTCTGGAAGCAGAAAGAGAAAAACAATCTACCACATACAAGGGAAACCACATAAGACTGAGTTCACACTACTCAACTGGAACCATGGAAGCAAGAAGGCAGTGTGGTATGATATATTTAAGATCCTGAAAGAGAGACTTCAAGCCTAGAATTCTGTACCCAACCAAATTGTCCTTCAAAACTGAGGGAGAGATTTAAATTTTCACAGGAAAAAAAAATCCTGGAAGAATTTGTCAACAAGAGACGAGCCATACAAGAAACACTAACGGGAGTTCTGCCAGTTGAAAAAAAAGACAGGAGAGAGAGGTCTGGAGGAGGGCACAGAATTAAAGAGTACCAGTAGGGGTAACATAAAGGATAAAAAGAGAAAAATGGTATAGAATATATAGATTTGACAAATAAAATCTAAAATATAAGATGGTGGATTCAAGAAATGCCTTTTCAGTAATAACTTTGAATGTTAGCGGACTAAACATACAATTAGAAGACACAGATTAGCAGAATGGATTAAGAAATATAATCCAGCTATCTGCTGCTTACAAAACTGAAGGGAGCAATAGATATTTCAACAATAATAATAGAAAACTTCACTATACCACTCTCCTCTATAGATAGAACAAGCAGACAGAAGATCAACAAGGAAATAGAGAAGCTATACAGTTTGATAAATTAATTAGAACTAACAGACATATATGGGTCATTGCACCCCAAAACACCAGGATGTCCATTCTTCTCTAGTGCTCATGGTACTCTCTCCAGCATAGATCATATGCTGAGGCACAAAACAGGTCTTTATAAATTTAAAAACATTGAAATTATTCAAAGCACTTTCTCTGATCACAGTGGAATGAAGCTGGATCTCAATAACCACTAAGGGAGGAGAACATTTACAAATCTATGGAGATTAAATAACACACAATCTTAAACAACCAGTGTGTCAAAGAAGAAATTGCTAGAGAAAGCAGTATCTATCTGGAGATGAATGAAAATGAGAATACAACATATCAGAACTTATGGGATGTAGCAAAGGCTGTGCTGAGAGGGAAATTTATTGCCCTAAATGCCTATATTAAAAAAGAAGAAAGTGAAAAAATTAAGAACTGAACTGCTCACCTGGAGGAACTTGAGAAAGAATAGCAAACTAACCCCAAAGCAAATAGAAGAAGAGAAATAACAAATTTTAAAACAGAGCTAAATGAATGGAAGAACAAAAGAACAATAGAAAGAATCAATAAAACCAAAAGTTGATTCTTTGAGAAAATAAAATGATGGGTAACTATCAAGACTGACAAAAAAAAAAGAGAGAGGGTGCAAATAAGCAAAATCAGAAATGATAAGGGGTGTATTACCACAGACCCTGAAGAAATAAAAGAAACATAAAAGGATACTATGAACAACTATATCCCAACAAACTAGACAACTTAGCTAAATGGGCAAATTCCTGGAAACACACAAACAAGCTACTCAGGAAGAATTAGAAGATCTCAACAAGCTAATCACAAGTAAAGAGATAAAATCAGTCATCAAAAAATCTTCCTAAATCTTTATTTCCAAAAAAGAAAATCCCAGAGCCACATGGCTTCACAGGGGAATTTTATCAAACATTCCATAAAGAACTAACACCAATCCTGTTCAAATTTTCCAAAAAAATTGAGGAAAAAAGAACACTACCAAACTGGTTTTATAGAAGCTAATATCATTTTAATACCAAAACTGGATGTAAATGCTTTAAGAAAGGAAAACTACAGGCCAATCTCCCTAATGAATATAGATGCAAAAATTCTCAACAAAATATTAGCAAATCGAATCCAACAACACATTAAAAGAATTATACACCATGGCCAAGTGGGGTTTATTCCAGGAATGCAAAGATGGTTCCACACAAGAAAATCAATTAATATAATACAAATGGAAATGGAAAAATCACATAATCCTCTTGATTGATGCTGAAAAAGCATTCGACAAAATTCAGCATCTTTTTCTGATAAAAAGTCTTCAAAAGATTGGAAACAAAGATAACTTCATCAATATGATAAGGGGAATATATGAAAAACCAATATCCAGCATTGTACTCAATGGAGAGAGACTGAAAGCTTTCCCCCTAAGATCAGGAACAAGACAAGGATGTCCACTGTTACCACTATTATTCAACATTGTGCTAGAAGTTCTAGCTAGAGCAATCAGGCAGGACAAAGAAATAAAAGGTATCCAAATTGGAAAGAAGAAGTAAAACTTTCATTATTCTCAGATGATATGATGCTATACTTGGAAGGTCCTGAGAAATCTACAGGAAAGTTACTTGAGCTAATAAACAAATTCAGCAAGGTGGTGGGATATAAAACTAATGTGCAAAAACCAGTGATATTTCTATACACAAGCAAGACTTAATTGAGGAGTCAGTTAATGAAAAAATCCTATTCAAAATAGCAACTAAAAAGATCAAGTACTTATGATGAACTTAACTAAGGATATAAAGGATTTGTACACAGAAAACTACATATCATTGCTGAAGGAAATCAAAGAAGTGGAAAGACATTCACTGGTCACAGATAGGAAGGCTAATTATAGTTCAGATGTCAATTCTACCAAAGTTGATCTACAAATTCATTGCAGTATCAATCAAAATTTCAGCAACCTACTTTGAAGATTTGGAAAAGCTAATTACCGAATTCATCTGGAAGGGAAAGAGACCCCAAATAGCTAAAAGCATCCTTAAAAAAGAAGAACAAAGTGGGAGGATTAACACTCCCTGATTTTAAAACCTACTATAAAGCCACAGTGGTTAAAACAGCATGGTACTGGCACAAAGATAGGAGCATTGGCGAATGGAATCAAATTGAGAGTGCAGAAATAGACCACCAAATCTATTGGGAATTTTTCACAAGACCCCCAAAACCTCTGAACTGGGACAAAACAGTCTTTTCAATAAATGGGCATGGAAGAACTGGATATCAATAGCCAAAAGATTGAAAGAGGACCCTTATCTTACATTTTATACAAAAATTAACTCAAAGTGGATCAGACACCTAAACATAAGAACTAGTACCATAAAGCTTCTAGAAGAAAATGTAGGGAAACATTTTCAAGACCTAGTAATAAGAGGTAGCTTCCTAAAGTTTGCACCCAAAACACTAGCAACAAAATTAAAAATAGATGAATGGGATCTCCTCAAAATCAAATGCTTCTGCACCTCAAAAGACTTTGTCAAAAATGTGAAGAGGCAGCCAACTCAATGGGAGAAAATATTTGGAAATCACATATCAGACAAAGGTTTGATATCATGTATACACAAAGAAATTATACAACTCAACAACAAAAGAAGAAACAGTCCAATTATAAAATGGGCTAAAATACGAATAGGCATTTTTCTGAAGAGCAAATACAGATGATCAAAAACATGTGAAGAGATGTTCATTTACATTGGCTATATGGAAAATGCAGATCAAGACTACAATTTGATACCACCTCACACCTATAAGAATGGCTGCTATTAAACAAACAGGAAACTGTAAATGTTGAAGAGCATGTGGAGAAATTGGGACACATGCATTACTGGTGGGAATGTATAATGGTGCAGCCACTATGGAGACTGCCTGTTCCTTAGGAAACTAAATATCGAGTTGTCCTATGACCCAGTAATAGCACTACTCAGTATATGCCCAGAAGAGCTGAAAGTAATGACACAAACAGACATTTGCACACCAATGTTCACACCAGCATTATTCACAATTGCCAAAAGATGGAAACAACCCAAATGCTCATCAACAGATGAGTAGATCAACAAAATGTGTTGTATACATACGATGGACTATTACACAGTAGAAAGATGAAATGATATCCTGAAGCACATGACAAGATGGATGAGCATTGAAGACATAACACTGAGTGAAATAAGCCAGACACAAAAGGATAGACATTGTATAATTCCACTTTTATGACCTTGGAAAAGGTAAAAATCAGATGCTTATAATACAGAATATAGGAGACTTAGAGATACATAGAAGTTAGAGATGGGTGAACGGTTAGCTAATGAGGTTGGACTCCAATGTGAGGGAGTTCAATGTTAGAAATGAAGGCAGTTCTCTAGTGGCTGTATAAGTAATATTACCATAGTGAAGATGAACAAGATTGAAAGAGGTTGTATAGACCTACATGTCCCACTGATTAACGCTAGAAATACGAACTAGTTCTTGCAAGCATTACTTCAAAGGTATGATTCATGTACAAAAAGTGTTTAAGACCAGGATACAGGGGGAATCTGCTATTGCATGCTATGTGCTATATTTAAAAAGAAAACATCAGCACTACCACAGCAGCAACAGAGGTACATAATGGGGAGGGGGACAAAGGTTAAGAGGAGGTTTAGATTTCCTATTTGGTGAGGGTGTGTTTATTGGTTTTCTTTCTCTTGGGAACAACAAAATTATCTAAAATTGAAAGTGCTGATGGACTGTGGACTTTGGGCACTATAGACTTTGAGCACTATACATTATCCCAGATGAATGCAGGTGACTGAGGGATTCACTGACTGAGTGAGAAGTAGATTGGTGAATGATGATGTATACTTATAAATGAATGTTGTGCTGCTACAAAAAAGGAATGATGTCCTGAGGTAAGCAACGATTCAAATGAATATGTGGGACATTTGGTGAGGTAAAATAAACCAGAAACAAAAGAATAACAATGGTATGGTTTCCTTTGGAAAATGCTTACAAGAAAACAGGGGCCTAGATTGTAAGCTTTTATAGGAGACACGTTTAGTCCAGAGTGGTAATTGTTATTTCTGGATTTTGAGAGGCTTTTACTTCTGGAAGACTTCTTTTGTTCCTCAGATGTGGCCTCAGTCTCTCCAAGCCCAACTCTGCAAGTGAAATCATTGTCATTCCTCCTACATGGGACATGACATTCAGGGGTAAAAGTCTTCCTGGTGACATGGGAGATAATTCCCAGGGATGAATCTGGTCCTGGCACTGTGGGATCAACAATTTCATCCTGACCAAAAGGGGGAAAAGAGAGGTAATTAATAAAGTATCAGTGACAGAGAGAATTCAAATAGAGTTGAGAGCCTACTCTGAACTTCAGTTAGACATTGCTACCTATCATAAACTGCCAACTCCCAACCAGGACCATTCCAGACAATACTAAAGAACACCTAGTGCAATGTATAAGATTCCACAAGGGTTCCATGCACTAGAGTAACTTTCCAGAAACCTACAACCTCCAGATGGGTGCATGGGCCAGATAAGTCCTGAAACCTAGAGGGGCCAACCTCTACAGAACATCAGATAATTCCATCTCCCTACCCCATATTATTGTCAGACCCTTCCAACATGAAAAATTTAGAATGGCCATAGTCCAAATACCCCCAAATAGAGGGATAGAAAGATCAAAGCTGATGGTGAAATTATACAAAGAAGATAGGATTTAACAAATGAATATGATTGCTGAATCATTAAATTGGTATCTCTTTTAGTCTCCAGTATCTTAGAGCAGCTAGAAGTAAAAACCTAAAATTGTGGAATTGTAAGCCATGTCAAACTCTGAAATATGTTCTACAATGAATTGTGGTGCTGTGCTTTGAAATTTATTGTTTTTTTGTATATATGTTATTTTTCACAAAAAAAGAAAGAAAAAAGTTGATTGTGGTGATAAGAAAAATATTTAAGCCTTCTAGCCCCCTATATCCGGGAGCAGCTAGAAGGAAATGTCTGATAGGATTGCATGGTAGCCCATGACAGACTCTGGGATCTGTCCTGTAACTACTTGTTGAAGAGTGTTTTGAAAACTATTGCTTTTCTACTTCTTTGTTTTGTATATATGTTATAATATATAATAAAAAAGTAAAACAAAAAATAAAGCACATGAAGACATGTTCATTTTCATTGACTATAAGGGAAGTGCAGATTAAGACTACAATGAGATACCACCTCACACCTAGAGGAATGACTGCTATTAAACAAACAGGAAACTACAAATGTTGTGGAGGATGTGGAGAAATTGGGACACTTAAGCCCTGCTGGTGGGAATGTATAATGGTGCAGCCACTATGAAGACAGTTTGGCAGTTCCTTAGGAAACTAAATATTGAGTTGCCCTATTACCCAGCAATAGCACTACTTAGTATATACCCTGAAGAGCTGAAAGTAATGACACAAACAGATATTTCCATACTGATATTCATAGCTGCATTATTCCCAATTGCCAAAAAATGGAAACAAGCCAAATGCTCATCAACAGATGAGTAGATTAACAAAATGTGGTATATACATACAATGGATTATTATGCAACAGTAGGATGAAATGATATCCTGAAGCACATGACAAGATGGATGAGCCTTGAGGACATAATGCTGAGTGAAATAAGCCAAACACAAAAGGATAGATACTATATGCCTTCATATTTATGACCGTGGTAAAGATTTCTGGATTTCAAGCAACATTGCAGCTCATGGAAACAGGACATAGGTAAAGTAAAATGTGTTTTTGTTTAATATTAGATTTGTCAATTTCTCAACCTTAAAAGAATTCACTATTCTGGACATATTGAAAAATGAATAAATGGTAATTTTGTGGTGTTTTGAAACTATATGTATCCCCCAGAAAAGTGTGTTCTTAAAGTTAATCCATTCCTATGGGTGTAGACCCACTAAAAGTAGGATTTTTTTAATGAGGCTACTTCAGCTAAGGTGTGACCAACCTCATTCTGAACAGCTCTTAATCCTCTTACTAGAGTCCTTTATAAAATAATGAAATTCATGCCAAGAAAGAGAAAACCATGGAAGCAAGAAGCTGAACAACAATGGAACCTGGAAGAAAAGAGAGACCAGCAGATGCTGCCATGTGCCTTGCCATGTGGCTAAGGAGTGAAGGGTTGCTGGCAGTCAGTCTTCAGGAAGAAAGTATTACCTTAGCTATTCCCTGATTTGAATATTTACCTCAGCCTTATTATTGTAAGATAATAAATCCCCATTGTCAAACCAAAAAAAATAATAATAATAATAAAATCAACAAACTAGAGAAACCACAATGAATTTAAAGCCAATAAGCAACAAACAGGAATAAATTTTAGCCAGACTTATGTAAAATAAAGAAAAGAAAATTTGTTGAGATTCCTTTACTGTCACCATGAAAACCATGCAAGGGTGGGGGGGGGCTGTGAATTGGAAGGGCAAGATCTAAGGCAGTGAGAAGGAGTCACAATCACCCTCAGAGTTTAGGTAGCCCCTGCTGGGCTTCTGAGACCACTTCTATCTGAGCCTTTTTCTGGGACATTGGGTGGGTATCTGCCTTGCTTTGAGCTGGCAGTTGGATCCTGTCTGGGTTACCTTCCATAGCCTCAATAAAGTAACCAATAAACTGGGTATTTCATGCCTGGATAGGGGCAGAGCATGGATGGCAAGGAGGAGGAAAAAACTCTAAGTGTGACCCCTGTAAAGGGAGTAAAGCAAGGGAGTTGTGTGGAGGAATGGGAGTGAGCAGGATGTCACAGACATCCCAATGAGAGGCACCTGGAGCCTCAGCCAAGGACTGGCCTATGGGCAGGGGCCTGCGGTGGATCAAGGAGTGTGGGCTCAGAGAGGAGGCTCTCTGGCTCTTATTCTTTCTGCTGGTCTGTCCTTTCTGATGTCTTCAATGTTAGCTAAGCTCAGGAGTCCCCTTCACCTGGCCTCAGCCTCTTGGAATATAATGATCTGAACCAAATTTCAGTGATTAAGCCTTATGGCCAGAAGGGGCCCTGCCACCAATATATGGTGAGCACTAAGCTTCCTGCGCTGTGCTGTCAACTGCAACAAGGGTTCTCTTTATAAGGAGGCCTTCAGTAATCTGAATATAGCCTAACCCGCAGTCATTTGGTCCACCCCTTAGCTAAAAATAATATCTTCAAACTATTTGCAATGGGTTTGCATCCACAGGAATGTGCATTAAGATTAGGAATACATCTAAATTGGGGTCTCTAATTTTATCTACCATAGCAATCAGTCCCCATCTCTATCCCTACAAAAATGCAAGGGCCTGATGTTTTTTATCCACCCCGTTTATGTTTTGCCTGTTCTAGAACTTCATATTAATGAAATCATACAGTATGTACTCTGTTAAGTAAGGCTTCTTTCATTCAACATAAGGATGTTTGTATAAGTAATTAACAATATTTATTGCTTAGTAATCTTCAACTCTGTACTTTAGGTAAAATATTTGTTTATTTAACTTCTATTCATGTGACCTGTATTAGTCAGGGTTCTCCAGGAAAACAGATCCAACAAAATATATAGATCAGGATCTATGGCTATATCTAGCTATCTAGCTACACATATATGTAACATAAATATTATGGCTTTTTATAAGAATTGACTAATGAAACTTGGGGGATTGAAAAATCTGAATTCTGTAGGAAAGGCCACAAGGAGCAACTCCAATGTTGGTTTTGATACCTCCCCAGGAAAATATAAGTGGCTGAAGTGAGATAGAAATTATTTTTTTCCAACTGCTGAAATCATTAGTTCTCCCTTTAAGACCTTCAAATGATTGGAGGAGACCTCTTTCATTACTGAAGGCAATTTGCTTTGTCAGAGGTAGATGTAATCAGCCATACATGCAACCAACTGGCTAATTATTTAAATCCACAAAATATCCTCACAGTAAGAATAAGGCCAGTGTATAACATAACATGGCCAATTTGACACATGAACTTAATTATCAGAGTCCACCCCTTGTCAGATTAGAACCCATACATCTCCTCAAAGCACAGTTATTCTCAAAATACAATAGTCATAGTTTCACCTAAAATAATTCAATTGTCTTGGATACAGCATGAAACACACTCTTTCCCCAAAAAGGATTCAAGAACTTGAGTAACATTTGCACTTAAACTTGATATCATGCAACTTAAATACTAATACATAAAGTTAATACATTTGTTTTAGGATAAAGGGATGATAGGGAAGAAAATAAAGATATATTCTTTATGCAAATGCAAACATATCTATGAAAAATACTATTAAAAAACAAGCAAGATATACTCATGACCATTACAGTCTTTCATTTCTGTAATTGGTCATAAGGTCATTGCGAATATATATAACTACCTTCTTGCCCTATGCATTACATATTACATTTGCCCCCAATAAGAATCTTAGATGGTCATGTTCCTTGCCATGATGAGGTGAACCAAACTTTCAATTCTGAAGTATCTGGGCCATTAGTGTTCCTGTTTAGACTGGGTTGTTTCAGTTTTCCTTTGACTTTAATCACAGAGGATAGTAGTATTATGAAATACCCTAAAGGAATCTTCTGTATTCCAGACAAGCTCTTCTTTACCTCCAGTATGTAGTAGCAGTCCTATTTGATAAGTAGGATCAATCAATCTGGCCAGTGCAGTACTAATTCCCTTCTTTTCCTGTTAATTCAGAGGCATGAGGACCCCAAAGTGGCAAGATGAAGTCTTACCTTCTAGATAAATGGGATCATTCTTTTGTCTCCTGGTAGAAGAACTCATCCTAAGACCTATACTATAGACCAGCAGAAGGTTGTGGGAAGTGGAAGCATAATTTTCCACAAGATCACTATGGGGTAATAATGAACAGTGTCACTCCCATTTCTACCCCTTGATTCATGGCTATTGGAGAACCACCACCACAGAGTGGACACTTACAGTGCATATACAGCTTCCTAGCAAACAATGACCCATCCCTGAAAAGTGTTGCCACAGAGGTAACATCATAGTTGGGTCTTCCAATAGCCATTCCACCATTCCATAAATCCAGCTGCTTTAAGATGACAGGGATCATGAAGACCGTGAACTCCATGAGCCTGTGCTCATTCCTGCACTTCATTTCCTGTGAAATGGGTCCCTTGATCAGAAGTGATGCTGTGTAAGGCATCTGTAAGTCCACACATGATAGTTTGGGCAGAAGCATTGTATGTAAGGAAAAATCCATACCCATAATATATTAATATTCCAGTTAGAATAAAATGCTGTCCCTCCATGATGGAAGTGGTTCAATGTAATCAACATGTCACCAGCCAGCAGGCTGATCACCTCAGAGAATGATGCCATAGCAGGGATTGAGTGTTGGTCTTTGCTGACAGATTGGGCACTCAGCAATGTCTTTAGCCAGGCTTGCCTTGATGAACAGAAGTCCATGTTGCTGATCATATCCATAACCTCCATCCCTATTACCATAGCCATTTTGTGAGTCCATTTGGCAATGACAGACATCCCTGGAGAGAGAGGCTAATTGGTATCCATAAAACAGGTCATCCTATCTACTTGATTATTAAAATCCTCTGATGATGATGTCGTCCTCCAGGAAGTACTCACATGGGACATATGTACCTCCATGAAGTTTTTCCATTCATAAAGGTCTGTCCATATAGCGCTCTCCTAGGCCAATTTGTTACCAATTTTCCAATCATGACTCTTCTGAGACCCTGATTATTCAGGTAAACCACTGGTCACAGCCAATGTATACAACTGTACTTCCTTCCATTTCTCTTTCCAAACTAAATTAATAACCAGGTACATTGCTTGAGGTTCTCTCCACTGGGAGTATTTCTCTTCAACAATACAAAAAATAATGTCTTGGAAGTGGGGATGTAGTGTTGCAGGTGCCCAATTTTGAGTGTTACATGTGTAACATGAATATAACTCTATAAACCTGACCTCAGTATTCTCTTTCTCGGGCAAGTGATTGTAGGTTAATCCCCAAGAAGCCATAGCTGAGGGCTAGGAAAGAGAAGGCAATGTAGTAGGAGCGGGGGTCATGGGTATCTGGGACACTTCCTCTTGTCATATTTTTGTGCCCTCAGGGTCTGCTTGAAACTCATCTTGTATATAAAACTTCTATTTGATGATAGAGTACTGCTGTGCATGCCCAAATCTATGGTTTGGTGGGTCAGACAACACCCAGTACAAGACAGGCAACTCAGTTCTCATGTAACTTGCTGTCCCATACTTAAGCATTTGACCTCTACTATGGTCCAGTAGCAGGCCAAAAGCTTTTTCTCAAAAGAAGAGTTGGTATCTGCAGAGGATGGCATGGTTTTGCTCCAAAATTGTAAAGGTCTGTGTTGGCATTCTCCTATGGGGGTTGTCAAAGGCTCCAAACATCATCTGTATCTTCCACTGAATATTCCAGCACCACTGGATCTGCTGGATCATATAATCCAAGTGGCAGAACAGCATTCACAGCATCCTAGACCTGTTTCAGGGCCTCCATTTGCTCAAGTCCCCAGTCTAAACTAGCAACTTTTTTGGTCACTAAGTAATTGGGCCAGAGTAGCACACCCAATTAGAGTATACATTGCCTCTAAAATCCAAAGAGACCAACAAGTAGGGATGCAACAGCTTAGCTTTCACCTTATAAAGGATTTCTCAGTAGACATCACATGCATGGATGCCTATCAACTTTACTGAGGCAGAAGTCCCCTGAGTTTTTGTTGGATTTATCTACCACCCTCTGACACACAAATAATTTATCAATAAGACTATGCTAGTTGCTACTTCTTGCACACTAGGTCCATTCAGCATGATGCCATCTGTATAATAGAACAGTGTGATATATGTGGAAGGGAAAGGCAGTCAAGGTTCCTGCAGACTAGACAATGACATGTGCCCAGAAAGTTGATATTCCTATGAAGTTGAATAGTGATGGTATATTGCTCATCTTGACAACTGAAAGCAAACTGTTTGCTGGTGTTTTATTGACAAGTATTGTAACCAGGGCCCTACTGAAATAAAGTCAGCTGAGCATCTTTCCAAGTTCAGTGGTCTCATCAAAGAAAGAATTCAGAGACAAGAAGTCCAGTTGGAATAAGTAATAAAGTTTATTAACAAATGAAAGAGTACATGTTAAAGAGTTTAATGTGGATGTGGTCAAGGCAGAGCCATTCTTCAAGTGGCAGTGGGTTAGTTTGTTATACAGGGACATTTTTCCACTGATTTTCCTTCTCAACCTTTGAACACCAGTTGTCTTTTTTCAGGAAGAGATAGTTATTTGAGCTTATGACCTGTAAATATAGCCAAAATTTGTCTTTGGGCAGATGTTTAACAATCCTTATGACCCCATGTTTTCTGTCATTAAGAGTCTGCTTCAGGCTGATGATTTTACAAGCTTTTATGGTTTGGGGAGGTTTCAATGATTTAGGGTGGTGTTCTAGTTTGCTAGCTGCTGGAATGCAGCACACCAGAGATGGATTGGCTTTTAATAAAAGGGGATTTATTTTGTTAGTTCTTCAGAGGAAATGCAGCTAATTTTCCTCTGAGGTTCTTTCTTATGTGGGAAGGCACAGGATGGTTTCTGCTGGCCTTCTCTCTAGGCCTTTGGGTTCCGACAACTTTCCCGGGGGTGATTCCTTTCTGCACCTCCAAAGGCCTGGGCTGAGCTGCAAGTGCTAAGATAAGGAATGCCAAGCTGCTTAGGCTGTGCTACATTGTGCTCTCTCATTTAATCACCAGCCAATTAAGTCAAACATCATTCATTGCAGCAGGCCTGCCTTCTAGCTGACTGCAGATGTAATTAGCAACAGATAGGGTTCACGTACCATTGGCTCAAGTCCACAGCAACAGAACTAGGTGCCTTTACCTGGCTAAGTTGACAACTGAATCTAACTACCACAGGTGGTTTCAGGGCTTTAGGGGAAATTTTTATCCCATGAAGTTTGGAGCTGTGCATTAAGTCTTTTATAACTGGATAGAGGTCCAGGGACCACAGTCTTGAAACCCTATTTTAGCCTGCCTCAGTGATGACAAAAAAGGATTTTCCAGATCAAGAGTTGTATACTAAGTACCATGAATGTCTTTACTTGCTCAAGCAGTTATATATGTCTGGAACATCAGCTGGAATTGGAGTTACCACTTGATTAAATTTATGACAATCCCTCTCATCATCAAAGATTCAAATGTGTTTTTTTTCCCCCACAGTTGGTGGGGATCTGAGGGGAATCACCACCCCTTCCTCCTTCAAGCTCTTGATGGTAGCACTAATCTCTGCAATCCATCTGGGAATGTGATAGGGGTTTTGATTTATTATTTTGCTGAATAGAGGCAGTTCTAGGAGCTTACATTTGGCCTTTCCTATCATAATATCACATATTTCACAAAGTAAGAAACCAATGTGGGTATTCTGCCAGTTCCTAAGTATGTCTATTCAAATTATGCATTCCAAAACTGGGGGAATAACTATAGAATGAGTTTTGAGAAACAATGGACCTACTTTGACATGGACCTGACCTCATACTCCATGGATCACTTTAACTCAATTAGCCCTACTAAGACTGTGGAACACAGTGATGTTTTATGTCTCCTAGAATTAATGTCAGTTATGAGATAGGGTCGGGTAATCCCCAAGTATCTGGTCATTTGCTTTTTCCCAATGTACAGTCACCTTGGTAAAAGGCCATTGGCATCTTTGGGGAAAGCTGGGAGGAAGATTAACAATATACATTTTTGGCTGTGTAACAGGGTCCTTCACCAAAGGGACCTGACTTTCTCTTCATTCAAGGGATTCTGGGTCTGTAAACTGTCTCGAATATGGTTATTGATTGAGGGACTATGACTCTATGGTTTTGTGATTCAAGTTAGACTTTTGTTCACTTGATCTTTGACTCTTATGCTTATGCAGATCAAGTAAGAAATTAGTAAACTGCCCATCTATTTTACTTCTAGGTACCTTATGATTAAAGTGCAAATGTCACACATGTCTTTGAATCAGACTACTCTGATTGCCACTTTCAATCTGCTGTCCATATGGTAGCCATACCTACCTTCTTTTTGCCAATTAAATTCTAACACTTGGCTAATGCCAAGGGCCTACAATTTCATTGTCAGCAGTTCCTTCAGTGATATCTGACCTACAGAGAAGAGCAAAGACAGAACTCTTTAGGGATGATGGAACTATTCTTACAAATTTATTCCTCACAGTCCTGGTGAAACGTATGCCCTCTGGATATTCCTGGGGTGGGTTTAACAGGGCTTACATGTTAAATCCACTTTAACATTCCAATCTCTCTAAGCTTTTAGGTCCCTTCATCTATATAATACAAAGACAGTTCTGATATTTTGGCTTTGACAATGTATGCCAACTTTTTGTTCATGCTACAATCAACCTCTCAAGTAAACTGTTAGAACCCATTCTAACCTATCAATTCACAACACTGAATCAAGAATCTCTGTTTAGTGGGCCCATATCAGTAAATTCAGCCTCATGCATATTTATGTTCCTTCCACAATTATCCTACACCCTTAATATTCATTTCCATACACATTCTGCTGATTTCGGTTTATAGAAATTGGAAAACTCATTCAAGTTTTTTGTTTTGTTTTGTTTTGTTCTTTGGAGAAAGTATAGCACAATTCCTCATGGGGCACACTATGAATCTCACCTTTTGGGAGTTTGGGGACTTTAGTTATAGGTCTGGCAGTAAAGAAGGGCCATGGGACTGGTTTTTATGTCAAGGAATTAGCAGTGCCTTACAAGCAAACCTCCTCAGGGCATTTCTTTACAGTTTCATCATATTAAACAGGTATCCTCCTCAGACAGATGTCTGAGTGCTGTTTCCTCAGGCAAAGAAGTTATATGTTTATCTGGCACAACAGGATTAATTCTTCGCATAGAGGCTGGATATCTAATTCCTCAGGGTAAACTATTATAAGTTTATCTGAAAAGAGGAATCAGCAGGACCTATTATTTCAATGTCTCTGCCTTTATTATTATCACTCCATATGACCTCATTCCAATTTTCAGGATCCCATTCCTATCCAATCAATGCCCACATTTTAACAGCAGACACACTGAAAAGCTGGGAATTCCATTTATGTTGTAATTTAGACACTCACACTTTGAAACTTTGTGTCAGGTTTTCAGAAATTTCATGTCTGTGACTTTGAGAAATAATAGATATTTTCAGGGCACATAGAGAAACTTTCCTGTCCTTTATCCACGCTTGAAGTGCCATGAAGACTTGAGCTCATCCCTTTCTTTTACAACTGTATTCAGCATATTTAGGGGCAATCAGCCAATATCATTATACTTTTAAATACAGTGTCACACAGAACCTTGCTTCTTTAAAGTATTTGAGTAGCAATACCCAATGGTGATATTTCTTGTACTTCTATTGACAATTCTCACCATGGACTATGAGTGATATCTTATTTATTAGAAATAGAGTCACTAGGGCCTTTTATTCTAATAAGAGAAGAGATCCATTTCCAAGAACCTGAGTGCAACTCAGATCTCTCATTCTTAAGATTTTGTTTCTCAACACCTTTGCACCAAATTGATATTAGTCAGAATCTACCAGGGAAAAATACCAACACATTCATTGCATAACAGTATAAATATCATAATATTATTTTTTCTAAGAATTAGCTCATGCAACTGTGGTGATTGATAAGTCCAAATTCCATAGGGTATGCCTCAAGCTGGATTACCAGTGTAGGTTTTGATGAATTTCCCATGAAATTCTCAAGCTGGCTCACTCAACTAAAGCTAGGAATACTTCTTTCTGACTGCTGAAATCATCAGTTTTCCCTTTAAGGCCTTCAAATGATTCGATGAGATGTCTCTTATTGCTGAAGGTAATCTCCTTGCTGACCATAGATGTAACCAGTCCTAGTTACAACCATCTGGCTAATGATATATATATATCATTATATATATATATATGCCTTCTACAAAGGGGACTTAGTAGGGTACAAATTTAGTGTTAGGCCATGAAAATGTCCAAATGAAGGCATCAACAAGAGAATGCCTTCAGTTAAGGAAGACCGATTGCATCCAGATTCCTCTGTCACGTGGGAAGATACATGGTGATTTCTGCTGGCCTTCTCTCCCAGTTTCTGGTTTCAAACAGCTGTCTCAGATCCTGTTCCCAGTGGCATTCTTTCTAAGCATCTGTGGGTCCTCACTTAGCTTCCAGTGGGCAGACTCTGGGTTTCATTTCTTACCTTAGCATCTCCAAACATCTGTGTCTGGTTTCATCCCCAGGCATTCTGTGTCAACTCTAAGTCCTCTCTCATAAAGGGCTCCAGGAAAAGATTAAGATACACCTTGATTGGGTGGACCACATAGGTCTGCACCCATAAGATTGGATTAGAAGAACATGACTTTTGGGGGGTACATAACAGTTTCAAACAAGCACAGATAGTAATGGCATATATATTTATCCCTACTGAAGCTCTTTAGTCCTTCATGCAGCTTTGATCTATTGTCTATTGCCCTTGCCTTTCAATCTGCAAAACTCTTTTCAGAATCTCATGTAGGGATGGTCTAATGGCAAACTCTTATAGCTTCTGTTTCTCTGAGATTGTCTTAATCTCTCTCTCATTTTTGAAAGTTTTGCCATATATAGAATTCTTGGTTGGCAACTTTTGCTTTCAGCATTTTAAATATATTATCCCACTGCCTTCTTGCTTCCATGATTTCTAACAAAAAATCAGCACTTAATCTTATTGTGTCTCCCCCATAAGTGGCACATTGCTCCCCTCTTGCAGATTTAAGAATTCTCTTTATTTTTGGCATTCTAGAGTTGGATTATAATAGACTGTGGTGTGAGTATATTGGGTTTATCTTGCTTGGAGTTTGTTGTGCATTTTGGCTGCATATATTCACAACTTTTGTTAAATTTGTGAAGTTTTCAGTCAGTGTTTCTTTGAGTATTCTCTCTCCTCTTTCTTTTTTTCTTCTCTCTTATATAGGACTCCTACAATGCATATATTGGCACACTTGATGAATAACCCACAGGTTCCCCAGTCTCTGTTCACTTTTCTTTATTCTTTCCACTCCACAGACTGAATTAATTCAATTGGTTTATCTTCAACTTATCTGACTGATTCAGTCTTCTCCACTCAGTTAATGGCAACTCCTATCTTTTCAATGGTTCAAGTAAAAAACCTTGACAGGATTTTGACCATGCTTTTTCTCTCTTACTCTGCATCCAGTTCATCAGGAAAGTTTCTGGGCCCTACCTTCAAAGCATACCCATCATATGATTAATTCTTGCTACCCCCAACATTTTTTTTCTGTTGCAAGTGCCATTTTTTTTGTCTGCATTACTGAGGATACCTCCTCACTTACACCCTTGTCTTTCTACTGTCAATTCTTATCACAGCAGCCAGAAAAAATGCCTTTAGAAGGTAGGAAATAACAACTCATCAAGCTGACATAGGAAGAAATAGAAATTTAAACAGCCATATCTATTTAAGAAATTGTATCTGCAATTAAAATATCCCTCAAAGGGGAAAAAATTGGCCAGAATTTCATGTTCTCAGACTGACATTTAATACATTTGAACATGTTCTAGTTTCCTAGCTGCTGGAATGCAATATACCAGAAATGGAATGGCTTTTAAAAAGGGGAAATTAATTGCTAGTTTATAGTTCTAAGGCCGAGGAAATATCCCAACTAAAGTAAGTCTATAGAAATGTCCAATCTAAGGCATCCAGGGAAAGATACCTTGGTTCAAGAAGGCCGATGAAGTTGAGGGTTTCTTTCTTAAATGGAAGGGCACATGGTGAACACAGTCAGAGTTTCTCTCTCATCTGGAAAGGCACACGGTGAACATGGTCAGGGTTCCTTTCTCATCTGAAAGGGCACATGGTGAACATGGCATCATCTGCTAGCTTCTTCTCCTGGCTTCCTGTTTCATGAAGCTCCCCAGGAGGCATGTTCCTTCTTCATCTCCAAAGTTCACTGACTGGTGGACTCTGCTTCTCACGGCTATGTCATTCTGCTGTGCTCTTTCTGAATGTCTTATTCTCCAAAATGGTTCCTCTTTTATGGGACTTCAGAAACTAATCAAGACCCACCCAAATGGGTGGAGACATGCCTCTACCTAATCCAGTTTAACAATCACTCTTGATTAAATCACATCTCCAGGGCAGATGATCTAATTACAGTTTAAATGGCTGCTTTTACAAAATGGGATTAGGATTAAAGCATGGCTTTTCTAGGGTACATGCATCATTTCAAATCAGCACAATCCACTTGATTGTCTTCTTCTGCATCATTTAAATCAATATCAAAATCTCAATCACTATCACTTTCTTCTTCTTTTCATCTGCAGCTTCTTCTATAGTTGAAACTTAAATTATTTTCATACCTTCTATCTTTGCTAGTTCTTTATTAGGTGGAATAACAATGTCTTCTTTCCTTCCACATTTAGCACAAACTTCAAGGTCATAGGCACAAGGTCTATTATGTGATAAGAATCCTTCACTGTCTTTTGCAAACATTTAACACATTTTTTAGGTTTTGATAATGATTTGTATTTGTTGTATTTTACATGCCATTCAAGACCTTCTTTACAGTGCTGACATACTCCATCATGAAGTTTTGCATTGATTTTCTTGGTCTGAACACTCTTATCAAATTTGTCACCTTTGAAGTTAAAGGTATTTTGGTGTCTCTGAGGTCTGAGCCACATTCCCTTTCTGAGAGTTCTTCACAGAAATCACAACCCCCTCCCACCAGATCATAAAAGATCATAAAAGGGGAAAAAAATCACCATGGAATTTATGCTTCTGTCATTCCTGGCTAGTGATTTAAATCCACAAAATATCATCATATTAACAATCAGTTCAGTGCTTGCTGGACCAACTACTGGACACCATAACATGGCCAAATTGGCACATGAATTTCATCAGCACATCTGGACTTTTCCTAGTCTTTCACTATTTATAAATATTCTATCAACATATATGTAGCTGTTGTTTAATGATATTCTCATTGCATATGGAGACAAATACTGCCCACTTATTGGGAATTTAAAGTGAAGATGGAGATATACTGATGGTCACATAAGTCCAGCAGTTCCAGGAAATTCTCTGACATTAGTGATTTGTGCCATTGCTATGGCTTTTCTCCTGGCCATAGTGTAAATGAAGCCAGAGTTGTTAGACCTTCTTACCCTATCTCTCTTTTACCCCCATATCCCTTTGTATAACACAGAGATTACAACCTAAGCTCCTTTGGGGTGGAGAAAGGAGGCTGTTTTTCCAATTTCACCTTAAGCCTGATGTGTTTATGAGCAGGCCTGAGAGAGGAACCAGATCAAATTACTCACTCAACATGTGAACATTTGTGCATCCATTCATATCTAAGATTCATTTTCCCATTTGCCAATAAAAGAATTATCTCTACTGCCTGGGCTTTTGCAGGTTCTGGCACACTGTGGGGTAAAAACTGAACCCATAGAATCAGAGATGTGATGGTCAAAGTGATGGTGAGATGTCCTTTCTTCCCTCTGTTCCCTCCAGCTCTAGTGTTGACTTTTGAAGCCCTGGAGCTTCTGTGTAAGCTCCAGGCACATCCTGCATACTCCTTCTAATCAGTATCCAGCTCTAAAGAGCCAATGATGATCAGCAATGTGCAAGTTTCCTGTGCGAGGAATTCACCTACACTATGGCTTCTTCAGGATACTCCTCTAAAGTGTACCTCCATCTCACCAGCTTTTCATTGGAATTGATTCTCAGAATACTCAGAGAACAGTTTCATGTACGGTGTGTTTGTGTGTACATAACCTCAGTTAATACTTCTCATTATTCAGTACCTACAGTATTCATGGTTCTGTAATGTCTGTTTACTCAGCTTGTCATCTGTAATGACAAGTCAGTACATATGTCTCATTAGACCCAGTTGGCCTTGGAGATCCTTCATCCTGGCTGCCTCTGCCATATTCTTCACACACATGGAGATGATGCATAGAAGCACTTAGGATGAGGGAGACCCAGAATAGCCACTTCAGGCAGGTTATGTGGTAGGGCACCAGGGAAATAATCTGCGTTAACTATACTCACAGGAAAGGGGCCAAGAACTATGGGGTAGAATCAGAGACTCTTAAACTGTTGGCAAGGCTTAATGTGAGTGCCCTATTATCTTTCCCCACTTCCCAGTACTTCATTTCCTATAAAGCATTTAAGCCTTGGACCACAGAGGCAACTCTAGGACATCTTTTAAACTATGCATCTCCCATTATCCCCACTGCCAACAGCCTAAAACTTAAGGAGTAATCTATTTTAGGTGTGATTTCTTTGTTGTTTAAGTTGTCTTCATTCATATACAACACACCAACTGAAAGTGATCAAGTCATAGGCATTATGTTATATAAGATATAGGAATTTAACTAAAAGGATAAAATAGCTCAAAGTAGAATTTCGATGCAAAAAAAAATGTATGGACAGATATCAGCAAGATCGTTGGGTAGGAAGTTTCAACACCATAAAACAAACTTAAAATGGCAGAACCAACTGTATCAGCCCTCTGAAAATATTTTTTAATTTTACATGAACCAACTAAGTGGAGAATCAAGAAAAAAATCTACTGAGAAATCTTTGTCTATCTCTGGTGCTTTTATTAGGTCTTGTACCACACACTTCCTGATGGGAGCACAGTTCTGAAGCCTCAGAAGCTCAGACATCAAGTGTGGCACCCTGGTTCCTGGTTCTAGAGGAAACAGAGGAGACCGTTCTTGCAAAATAGTGTGCATCTCTGTTCTAGCCCACCATGTGGGTATCTGAAGGTGTATATTATCTCTGTTTCAAACATTTTGGAACATATTTGATCCAAGGTGTTTGTTATCTCTATTTCAAACATCTTGTAGCATATTTGGTAGGAGAAGGAGTAGGCATTCCTCAAAAAAATTCCTCACAGGCATCCAGGGAAAGATGCCTTGATTCAAGAAGGCTGATGAAGTTCAGGGTTTCTCTCTCAAGTGAGAAGGCACATGGCTAACATAGTCACAGTTTCTCTCTTGGCTGGAAAGGTACACAGTGAGCAAGGCGTCATCTGCTAGCTTTCTCTCCTGGCTTCCTGTTTCATGAGGCTCCCCAAGAGGTGTTTTCCTTCTTCATCTACAAAGGTCTCTGACTTGTGGGCTCTCTGCTTCTCGTGGCTATGTCATTCTTCTCTGCTCTCTCTGAATCGCCTCCATTCTCCAAAATGTTTCCTCCTTCATAGGACTCCAGAAACTCATCAAGACCCACCCAAATGGGTGGAGACATGTCGTCACCTAATCCAGTTTAACAACCACACCTGATTAAATCACATCTCTAGGGAGACGATCCAACTATAGCTTCAAACATACAATATTGAATAGGGATTATTCTGCCTTTATGAAATGGGATTTTGATTAAAACATGGCTTTTCTAGGGGACATACATCCCTTCAAACCAGCACATACAGTAATTAAGCCAGCACATACAGTGTGGCCCTGAC
The DNA here is from genome assembly GCA_004026745.1 of Myrmecophaga tridactyla. Taxonomy (NCBI): domain Eukaryota; kingdom Metazoa; phylum Chordata; class Mammalia; order Pilosa; family Myrmecophagidae; genus Myrmecophaga; species Myrmecophaga tridactyla. The sequence goes on from PVIY010015041.1 coordinate 35,007, forward strand.
ACAAGGACAGATATATAGACCAAGGGAATAGAATTAAGAATACAGAAATAAACCTACAGATCAATTATCAATTGACTTGTGACAAGGGTGCCAAATCCACTCAATAGGGAAAGTATAGTCTCTTCAACGAATGGTGCTGGGAAAACTGGATATCCACATGCAAAAGAATGAAAGTGGGTCCCTATCTTAATAATATACAAAAAAGTAATTCAAAATGGATCATGGACCTAAATTTAAGAGATAATCCTATAAAACTCTTAGAAGAAGATATAAGGGTAAATATTCATGAAATTGGATTTGGCAATAGATTCTTGGTTTATGACAGCAGAACACAAACAACAAAATAAAAATAGGTAAAACAAAATAAAAATACACTGGGCTTCACTAATTTTAACTTTTTTTTTCATCAAAGGACAATATCAAGAAAGTGAAAGGAAGGAAAGGGAGAAAATATTTGCAAATAATATATATAAATTTCTAGTGTCCTGAATGTATGAAGAACACTTTCAATACAACATCAAAAAGACATACATACCAGTTAAAAATGGATCAAAGGACCTGAATAGACATTACCTCCAAAATATATTTCCAAAATGGCCAAGTGCACAAGAAAAGATGCTCAATATCAATAATCATTAGAGAAATGCAAGTTAAAATCACAGTGAGATACCCCTTCACACAACAGTATGTCTGTAATAATAATAGAGATGTTAGTAAAGGAAAATAAGTAGTTTGGGTGAAGATGTGGAGACATTGGAGCTCATTTTCCTACCTTGATGGCAGGAATATAAAATGGTATAGCCACTGTGGAAAAATGTTTAGCAGTTTCTCAAAAAGTTAAACATAGAATTACCATAACAACCAGCAAATCCACTCCTAGCTATGTGTAGAAAAGAATTTTTATATGAATATTTGTAGAGGCTCTGTCTATTCACAATAGCAAAAATGTGCAAACAACACAAATCTCCATTAGTGAATAAACAAAATGTGATATATCATAACAATGGATCCAGCTATATAACAAGAATAAAGCAATACATGCTACAAAATAAATACATGTCAAAAAAATGAAGCTAGGGCAGGCCATGGTGGCTCAGCAGGTAAGAACGCTTGCCTGCTGTGCCCGAGGACCCGGGTTCAATTCCTGGTGCCTGCCCATGTAAAAAAAAAAAAAAAAAAAAGAAGCTAGTTGATAGAAGCCAGGCACAAAAGATCACATATAGTATGGTCCATTTATATGAAATATCCAGAATACTTAAGTCCATAGAAACGTAAAGAAGATTGTTGTTCACCAGGGCCTGGGGGTAGGGATGAATAAGGAGTAAATTGCTGACTGGATTTGGGGCTTCTGTGGGGGTGATAAATGTGTTCTGGAATGAGATGGAGTAGATTGTTGTACAACATTATGAAGCTACTACTTGTGACTGAATTGTACACTTTTAAATGATTAATGTATCATTAGGTGAATATCAACTCAATAAGTTTTAAAAATTATTTCCAAATATCAATTGCCTTTCAAATATATTTGTACTTAACAAAAATGTTTTCTGGTATTTTGTGACTTTGATGAATGGGAAAGTTGGCTATATTTATGATGTAGGATTTGAACAATTTCATTTCAGCACATATATTGTGGACTATTGAAGAGAAAAATAGGAGAAGAAATCAAAGTAACAGCTTTGCAAAACACCTGCAGAAAAGCCCCCTTCAGGGAGTGGTGAGAATGGGGAGAAATTCAACTTCCCCAAGTTGAATTCTTGATATTTTCACAAGCAGTGTGGACAACCAAAGCTATAGGCAGAGCCCCCAGTCTTGGGGTTTGTTCATATGAAACTTAACCCCACAAAGGATAGATCAAGTCTACTTAAAATTTAGGCCTAGGAGTCACCCCCAAGAGAGCCTCTTTCGTTGCTCAGATGTGGCCCCTCTCTCCAGCCAACACAATGAGCAGTCTCACCACCCTACCCCTCTCTACGTGGGACATAACTCCCAGGGGTGTGGACCTTCCTGGCAATGTGGGACAGAGATCTTGGAATGAACAGAGGCTCAGCATCAAGGGATTGAGAAAAACCCTAGAATGAGCTGAGACTTAGCATCAAGCGATTGAGAAAACCTTCTCGACCAAAAGGGGGAAGAGGGAAATGAGACAAAGCCAATGGCTGAGAGATTCCAAACAGAGTCGAGAGGTTATCCTGGAGGTTATTCTTATGCATCAAGTAGATATCATCTTGTTATTCAAGATGTAATGGAGAGTCTGGAGGGAACTGCCTGAAAATGTAGAGCTGCATTCCAGTAGCCATGTTTCTTGAGGATGATTGAATAATGATATAGCTGTCACAATGTGACTGTGTGATTGTGAAAACCTTGTGTCTGATGCTCCTTTTATCTACTTTGTCAACAAAGGAGTAGAACATATGGAATAAAAATAAATAATAGGGGGAACAAAGGGTAAAATAAATTTAGTTTAAATGCTAGTGATCAATGAAAGCAAGGGGTAAGGGGTATGGTAGGTATAATCTTTTTTTTTTCTTCCCTGTGTTCATTTTATTTCTTTTTCTATTGTCTTTTTATTTCTTTTTCTGAATTAATGCAAATGTTCTAAGAAATGGTGAATATGCAACTAAGTGATGATATTGTGAATTACTGATTATGTATGTTGTTTTATTTTATTTTTTTAATTAATAATAAAAAAAAAACACCTGCAGACTCAGAACACTGGCACCTGTGGGTTATGATGGAATGTTAACTTTAGAACACTTAAGTCAGTCAAGGTTGAGAAACATCCACTTGGCTTACATAGATACAGTGAAAACATGCTCTTTGTCCCATAATCATTACCCTGATAATGAAGGAACAGGCACTTTCTGTCTGCACATACTGTTAAAGAATAAACACAAACAAAAAATTATTTCTGTGCGCTCCCTGCTGTACTGAGAAAATAAATACAGTGCTGAGCAAGCGTTCAGGGCTCTTGTCCTTTGAGACATGGGTCCCCTGCTCTCATCTTAAAAGACTCTTCTGTGTGAATGTCTTTATTTTTCAGATTTGTGGTGCCTTCCTCGACCCCTCGTGCTGAGGTAGTCTCAGCAGACTATGTATTATCTTAGACAGTCATGAATAAAGTGGAATTCTAGAACATGTATCTTAGGTAATACAATGTACTTTTTACAGAATCAAGTTATTATAAGTACTACCTCATTTATTCTTATCAAAATAAGTATCTGCATTAATCAGAAGCAAATTAATATAAACACAGTGTGTTTGTGGTGTAATTGTCTTTTTTTTTTAATACCTCAGGTTCTCACATAGCTTTCTAATACCTTCGAAATGAGGCAACTTGCTTATGGCTTCATTAAATTCTATTTAAGCAATGTTTATGGTGATATTGTTCCAGGCATTTTTTTCCTATATTATATAAAATAAAATGGCCACATGTTTTGGTGTTTCCATGGGTGAACCCTAGCCAAGAAATGACAAGAACTTTCTAAAACACAAAACAATTAATCAAAGGGACAGGGCCTTCTAAGTTCAGTAGACCTACAGTTTGAGCAACACTCAGACACTTAGTAATAAGTCAGTCTCAATCCACTACAGATAGACTATCAGAAAGGGATATATATATATCATACTAGCACTCATTTGTTCCCCATTGTGTAAGATCACTTTATGTAATAAGAAACTTGGCAATCCTTTATTTTTCTTTAAAAGTGGCTGCAGATGGACTGTATGTGTGTTAAGATTTCTCAATGAAAATAATAATAATAATAATAATAATAATAATAATAAAAGTGACTGTGACCAGAATGTTACTGAGATTCTTACTTCAAATTCTCTGAACTGGGAGCTTCCTCTTGGAGAAATTTCTCTTTCAAGCCACTCTAGCCCAGAACTTCTGGATCTCATAATGCCCTGTATGAGACCCCCTTAGCTGAATTTGTTGAGTGGGCTTCAGGAAAGGAGATCTCAAGAAGCAGCATTTGAAAGACAAAGGGAAATGTGGCGGGAAGCAGTGAACTTTAGGGGGAGTGAGGGGAAGCAGGGGATGATTCCTTCCATTCCAGCATTTCCTTACTGCCATATCTTTCACTTTGTTGTTAATATGATGGCACTATTGTTAAGAAAAAGTTGGTCAATCCTGGCACATTTTTTTCCAGACTATCTTTTTCCATTTCTGGTGGCTATGAGAAGCTAAAACACACAATTTTTTTTTTAACTAAAAGTAGCAAAATGGTCCACCACTGAAAAGTTTATTTTATATGATTTGCAGCATGCAGTGTGCTTACTTGGGAACAAAAAGAACTTTGCCTCAGTTCACATTATACATTAATTTACAATATAAAATTCTGTTAAAAACAATACTTATAGCTCAGATGACTTATCATGTCCAAAAATATCCAAAAACAGTTTTTTTATTAACAGTATGGGGGTAGTTGGTCTTTTTTATTATTGGTCAAAGGCCATGGATGCTTTTGCCCAACACACTCAATAACCAATTCCTGAGACACTGGGGTTTAAAAGAGAGAAAGAGTTTACTACTGGGTGCATAGGAGAGCATATGGTCTATCAATCCAAATCTGTCTCCGTGAACTACAGTAATTCTGATAGTTTTATTAGAGAAAAAGATGGGCAGGGTTTAGGATAATGAGCACAGTGGCCCCAGATGATGTGATTAGAGGTGATCTAATTATTGAGCATGCACAGATTGATTACACGCTTAGCGGAACTGATGTAAGAAAATGGTGGAATGATGTATAGGTAACTTGTAGGTTAAAGTCTAAGCTACTGCACATGTCAGGCAGGCCCATTTGGATTAAGTCTAGTCTTGGTTATCAAGGTAACTTTGGATTTGGGGTGGGTTAGTTCTGGGTCGACCCAAGACCCCTCATTAATAAACATTAGGGGCCATCTTTAGTGAGTACAAGACTCTGGAGGTGAAAAACTAGATAACTGGGTACAAATGAAGGTTAGTCACAAGGATTTTATGATCACAGGGGCAGAAAATAAAGGCTATACAATCATTATCAGAGATCAAGGCAGCTAGATTACAATTTAGAGATGTCAGGTATTTCCCTCTGTCTACTCCAATATATCAGAAAGCAAAAAGGAACACCTATATAATGAGTCAGCAGTCAAAATCATCCCTTAAATCCTGATTTTTTGGTTACATCTTTGGTTTTCTTTCTGGATGATTTCTTTAAAAAAAGTAATGTTGATGCAATTTATATCTGTCATGCCTGTTTTATAATAGATCCTCTTTGTATGCATATTTCAAAATAAAAAAGAAATTTTTAAGTAATTCTGTCTCAGAAAACAACATGTGGAATAGTTTAAATTTTTTAGTTTGTGCTTCTTTTTCTAAAAAAATTAAAAAATAGTAACACTCACATCAAAGGCCCAAAAACATGATACAAAGGCAATTTAAAAACATTATCTTCATCTTAATGGAACACTGCTGCACAACTATCCACATTTTAATGAACACTTTTTGAATAAATTCTTTCATTCAACAGCAGCTGCATGTTCACCATGTACCAGGTCTGTGTTGGTCACTGGGAGGGGTGACCACAAAAATCACAAAGATGGAGATATTTCTGAAGGTTGAGAGTGCTAAAAATCAATTATAAATATATATTTTAAATTTTGACTGCAAATGATTTTATTGTACTAAAAACTATAAAAATCCATTCAAAAACTATTTTTAATAAACTTCTAATAACACTTTGTTAAAAAACGAAAACTCCAAGACCCATGCTAAAAGAGACAGGACACCAGGCTGTCATAAACCAGAACAATAGTCATCCTAGACCTTGGGAATAAGACAGTAGGAATAAGGCAGAGGCAGTGGTCACCTTTACTGCTTAGGGAAACATTTCAAATGAGATCTAGCTCTATTCCTTTCTTGTACATTTATGTTTGTCTGTGGATGCTGCCTTCTTTGCTTTTTAGGAAGTAGAACGTAGAAGTTACCAGCACTAGCTCTGGAGTCAGACTGCCTGGATTTGATACTGGTTGTACAATTTACTATCTGTGTGGCATTGGGCAAGCTACTGACCATCTCAGAGCTTCACTTCCTCATATGGAAAATGAGGGGTTACAATAATATGTTTTCCTAAGGCTGTTGTGAGGTGTTTGGGACAGTGCCTGACACGCAGGGCTTATTGCAGTTGACAGTTCATTGCTAGTAGATGTCTGCTATTATGTAAGACACTTGAGTATAAACAGAGGTGGTTCATGAGCTGGATTTAGTTGAAGGATTGGCGGTGTTTCCCAGTACAATGTTTAAAAACTTTATAAATAGAGGCAAAGAACAAAATGTTGGAGGTTTCATATAAAATTACAGATATCTGGCTTTTCTAGAAAAAGCAGAATGCCGCCCCGCAGGAGATAACCAGCTGTTCACAGCAGAATTCAGCTGTTCAGTCCCAACCACATCCCACAGCTTCACTTGCCCTTTGTAAATGCTGTTATTTTCCCCACCCAGCAACTTCATTTGTTTATGTTGATTGGGCGACCCTTTATACACATTTGTGCTGGCAAACTTTGTATGCAGGGGCTCCACAGAAATAAACACCCTCAGGCCCTACCCCAGACCTACCGAGCCCGAATCTGCATTTTACGGGCCTCTCCAGGCAAACACATGAAAGTCTGAGAAGCTCCGCCCTAGACCTCAGAGCCTCCCGGTAGGTAGACTGAGGCTGCTGACCATGCTGAAGTTCTGGAAGGCGCTGCTCTGGCCCCTGGCGCTGGCAGGGTAAATGCTGAAATCGGAAGACCTCAGGGTGTTGCTATTGCCTCTACTGTTACTCAGCTGCAAGGTGTTTGGAGAGGCCTCCGAGCTGAAGCTGGAGAGGAACGAGCCGCTGGAGTGCAGCTGGATGCTCTAGGTCCCCAAGTGGCTCCTGCAGGGAATGCTGACTGGGGTCTCCGCTATTGCTCACACTTAAGGTGCTCAGGCAGCTGAAAAAGGGGTGGAGGCTAGGGGTGGAGGGGAACTTGGCTCCTCTCGGCGAGCAGGCGGGACTCCTAGTGCCCTAGGAAAGGTCTGGGGTCTGGGAAGGCCTTAGCAAAGAGGAGGGTTGTTTCCTTCGGGCGTCCGCGCACCCCAACCCCAGTCCTGAGGAGAGCTGTTCTTCCGACTTCTGGCCTCCGAGCGGCGCTTTCTCTTCCGGCGGAAGTTCCGTTGTCAGACCTTGTCTCGCAGTTTGGATACAGGGTCCAGTAATCTTTCCCAGGGTTGCCCTCCTCAGGACACCTTCTCAAAGCAGGACACCTTCTCAAAGCAGTCGTGGCGGAGGGAGTTGTGCCAGCCGGCCCTGCTGAGCTGCTAGAAGGGGAAGCTGTGGGCAGGGAGCTGGTAGAACGTGGTTGAGCGTGAGCTTGCGATCCGCACGTCCTGTAATGGCCATGACGAGAAGGGCGGGCGCACCAGCTTCCTGAGGTCCTCACGCTGGACACTGACAGCCAGTCAGCTCGCAGGTCGCTCCGGAGGGCTGCGTGAAGGGCAGCTGCCCGCAGCCGAAGGTGCGGGTGGCGGCTGCGGCTGTTGCCAGGACCCGGCCGTGCCTCCAGTGGGCGGCGCAGAGGGGCTCCCAGGTAGGCGGCGGCTGCGGGTGAGGCGACCACGCCGGGGCCGTTGAGGCAAAAATAGAGATTGGTGGTGGCGGGCGGTGGCTGAAGTGGGGGCAGATGGGGGCAGGGCGGGCTGTGAGTACAGGCCGAAATTGTCGCCTCAGTAGATGTCGATGGCCGTGTGCGAGCTAGGCTGGCGGCGTCGCCGCCGCGGGCGCGGGAGAACATTATCCATTTGGGGGCCAACCCACGGCCTGTCACGGCCCTCGCTGGGTGTGGGTTGTGCATAAATGTATGTTAAACTTAAAATGGAGTCCATGGAGCATTGAAGGCTGCCTGAGCCTGAGAGGGGCACAAGCAGACCTGAACCTTAGAAAGTGTCTTCTTAGGGCAAGCTTGGAAATCAGTTGGAGTGAGGCAGAAATTTGGAAAACAGGAAAAGCCCGAAGTCATCATGGTGTTGTTCTGGGATGGCAGGGCTCAGGAGTGACTCATCTCAGGGACCCCAGCACTTGTCAAAGCTGTAGCAAATATTTGAGATACCAAAGTGGGTTCAAAACACAAAAAAAGAGGCCATGATGCTGAATTAACACAGATTGCTGCCTCTGTCACATTAGAAGTGTCCCTGAAAAAAAATTAGAGGAAAATGTGAAATCTACAGATGCTCAAAAATGAGAAGCTCTTGGGAAGTTGATAGGCTCTTTTGACCTGAGGTGTGCAAGTGTAAGTGCATGCACATGTGAGTGTGTATGTGCATGCTTGTGTTTGAATCTCTGCATGGGCATGTGTATGTGGGGTGCATACATGTGTGCATTTCTTTGTAGTGAAGGTGGAGCATAGGTCATCTCCTGAAGTCATGAGTAGGGAAGCTAAAGAAAAGTGTTTTAGTTCTGTGCTGGGCACTCCATATTGCCTGGTGAATATCATTGTCCTTAAGTATGAATCAGTGGCAAAGGCCCAGACCTCTGATCTGGATGTAAGCAGCACTAAGTCAGAACAGCACTAAATCCTTGTTGGTTAAAGAATCAGGAACAAGAACATGGGAGTGATGTCCCCAGGTCATGATTCACCCTCCCTTCACCAAGCTTCCAGAAACAGTGGGTTCTAGTTTAATCCCAATTCCACTAATGCATGGGTCTTTGAAGGCAGTCCAGACCTGAAAATTCCCTGGTGCCTAAGTCCCCATATATGAGGGACCACACGGTCTTGGCTATGCCACAGAACACAAGTGCTACTTCCTTCCTCTTTCAAGAACTCACTGTTCCATGCCACAGGCCAGGGTCTGGTGTCCATCCTCTCCTAGTACATATACTGGATAAGTGATACCACTGGGTGATAAGCAATGAGCTCAGGAGCCAAGATATTAGACAACTGAGCAGTACACCTACTTCAAAGAGGAGCAATGATGAGATAACATTTGACAGAGAGAGCAGAAGTCAGGGTTAAAATTATAAAATAATAATAATATACATTGACAAATATGCAAAAGCACAAATAGGAAATATTAACCATGTGAAACATGAAAAAATAACTGAAAAGAATCAAATGGAAATATTAAGTAAGAAAAATATTTTACTAATAGTCGTGGTGATTTATTTCTTATAGAACATCGAGGTCAATGGGAAAAATGTATGAATAGGGGCTTTTTTCACTTTTCCTTTATCTGTATATATTTGTTTGCAAGGGATGTGTGTCAGTTCCCCACAATAATATTACACATACAAGTCAGTATCATTAATCAGACAGCCTACTCTTTATGACACCATTCTCTATGATTTTCATTTTTGTTTTTCTCTGTGTCTCTGTGATCCAGAGTGAGGATCAGGGTATATATAAAAAATTATACCCTGCTTTCATTTTCAAGCTGCTATGAGAAATACCATACAATGGATTGGCTTAAACTATGGTATTTTATAGTCTGTCAGCTTAAGAGGCTGAAATGTTTGCTTCTTCCCAAAACTTGAGATCCTTGGCTTTTCTGTTACATGGTGATGACATTTGTTTTCTCTTCCAGCTTCTTTTATTTCTGGCTTCTGGATCCTTCCTGTGGTTTTCTCTAAATATGTCCAAATTTCTCTTTCTTATAAAGTACTCCTGTAATCTCTTGAAGGCCCACCCTCATTCAGTTAAGTCATGTCACACCCTCAGGGATGTGGTTCAAGACCAAGAACGTGTTGAAAATGGGCTACACAGAAATTGTGTTTTAAATTTTAAGTTGTGATTGAAATCCATCACTTAGCCTCATAATACTCAACCCAGCCACCCTAATTTGTGTATTCACAAATAAAGTGGTCCATTTTCTCATTAATGACCTAGACTTGCAGGGAACAATTATCTTAGCAAGTAGTTGGAATGTGCTTAGGAATGTAATAAATCCAGGAAGAGTAGAAGTCACAGTTTAGTTGATGAGGGAGGTTTATCAGAAGGTGTATTCAATCTATTTAGTTGTACAGGTGCTGGTATTGAAGATGGTTCACAATATTGTGTGAACATTGGTAGGGAAATTCCCAGAATCCTGAATCACGATTGAATATCACACTTTTTTTTTTTTTTTTTTTTTTTTGCTGAGTTTTTTTCATTGCCTTCAATAAAGGCAATAGGATATAAACCCTGTGCAGATGGGAACATTGTATCTTCTTAAAAATTTATGTTGTGGTAACATGTGCAGCATAACATTTCCCATTTTTACCATTTTCAAGTATGTAATTCAGGGGTGTTAGCTACATTCATAGTCTTAAAGGTAATCACCAACATACCACTGTATTACCCCAATTTTTCCATTTCCCCAAAAGACAATCTGTATCCATTAAGTGTTAAGTTCTCATGCCCCACATTTATACACATCCCTGGCCTGGTAACCAGTAATCTGTCTTTTTGAATTTGCATATTGTGGTTATTTCTTATAGCTGTGATCATAGCATTAGTTATTTCATGCCTGGTTAACTTCACTCAATGTGATGTTTTCAAACTTATTCTGTGTTGTGTTATACCACCTTTCAGAACTTCAATCCTTTTCATGGCTAAATAATACTCCTTTGTGCATATGCATCTCATTTTGTTCATCCATTTATCCATTAATGGACACTGGGATTGATTCCACCTTTTATCTATTATGAATAATGCTGCTATGAATATCGGTGTGCAAATATCTGTCTGAATCATTAATTTCAATTTTGGTAAATACCCAGAAGTGTTTTTGCTGGGTCATATGGTGATTTGAAGTTTAAGTTTATGAAGTACCTCCAAACTCTTTTTCATAGTGGATGCACCCTTTTACATTCCAACCAAAAATGAATAGGTGTTCCTATTTCTCTGCATCCTCACCAAATATTATATTCTGTTTTTGAAATGATAGCCATTATAGTGGTCGTGAAGTGGTATCATATTTTCTTTTGCATTTCCATAATGGCTAATGATACTTTGTATCCTTTCATGTTTCTATTGGCGATTTTATAGGTTCTTTGGAAAAATGTTTACTCAAGATCTTGGCCCATTTTCAGTTGGAATGTTTGACTTTTGTTACTGAGTTATAGGAGTTCTTTATATATTCTGTATATTAAACCTTTATCTATTGGTTGAAAAGACAACCAATGTTGATAAAATGCTTTGATGTACAAAAGCTTTTAATTTTGGTGAGTTCCCATAAATGTAATTTTTCTTTTGTTGCTCATGGTTTTGGTAGAAAATCTAAGACTCCATCGCCTAATAAAAGATCTTGAAGATATTCCCCTACTTTTCAACTAGGAATTTTATAAAATTGTATCCTTATATTGAGGGCATTAATCTATTTTTAGTTAACTCCTTGTGTATGGTGTGGGATATGGGTCCACTTTCATTCTTTTGCACATAGACATCCAGTTTATCCAGTACTATTTGTTGAAGACTGTTCTTTCCCCGTTGAAAAGAATTGACAACCTTTTCAAATAGATAAGTTGGTTTATTTCTGAACTCTCAATTCTATTCCATTGGTCAATATGTGTGTCCTTGTGCAGTACTAGACTATTTGTATTTCTGAGGCTTTATCATAATTTTTGAAATCAGAAAGTATGAATCCTACAAATTTCTTCATCTTTTTAAAGATGGTTTTAACTATTTAGGGTCCTTTGCTCTTCTATATGAATTTGATGATTGGCTTTTCCATTTATGTGAGAATGATGTTGGAATTTTGAGTGAGATTTCATGGAATCTGTAAATTGTTTTGGATAGTATTGATATCCTAACAATATTAAGTCTTCCAATCCATGAATAGGGAATTTATTTCCATTTATTTAAGTCTTCTTTAATTTCCTCCAGCAATGTTTTATAGTTTTCCATGTAATAGTCCTTTACATATTTGGTTTACTGTATTCCTGGTATTTCAATTCTTAGTTGATATTATAAATGGAATTGTTTTCTTGATTTCCTTTTCAGATCGTTCATTGCTGGTGTATAGAAACCCACTGATTTTTTCCATGTTTTATTTTGGTTTTGTTTTTGTTTTTACCCCAACACTTTGCTGAATTTATTAGTTCTATTAACTTTCTTGTTAATACATTAGGATTTTCTATATATAAGGCCATGCTGTCTGTGAGTTGGGAAATTTGCTTCTTTTTTTCTGATTTAGGTGTATTTTATTCCTTTTATTTACCTAACTACTCTGGCTACCACTTCCACTACAATATTGAGTAGCAGTGGTAAAAGTAGGTATCAGTGTCTTTTTCTGATCTAAGGGGAAAACTTTCAGTCTTACCCAATTTAGTATGATGTTAGCTATGGGTTTTTCATATATGCCCTTTATCATTTTGAGGGATGTTTTCTTTAATTCCAAAATTTCTTAGTGTTTTTATCGGAAGATATGCTAGTTTTTGCCAAATGCATTTCATGTGTCAATTGAGATCTTTTTTTCCTTCTCTCTATTAATGTGGTGTATTACATTGATTGTAGTAAGTTGAACCATGCTTGCATTCTTGAGGAAAATCTCACTTTATTGTGGTGTATAAACTTTAAATGGGCTGCTGTTGGATTTGTTTTTCTAGTATTCTTTTGAAGATTTTACTTTTTATGTGTTTGCATTGTAGATCCTGTTGGAAGTAAAAAGTGAAATTATAAACCCAGAACACAGTAGTACTGTCACCTTTCATTATTTCTTTACGCAACCTTGGTCTGATACCGGAAGTCATTTCCTTTCAATATGAATAAGTCCCTATAGTATTTCTTGTCAGGTAGGACTAGTGGTGACAAACTCCCTCAGATTTTGTTCATCTGGAAATGCCTTACCCTCATTCCCCCTTTTCTTCAATAAGGCTTTCTCAGTCCCATGATGCCAGATCCTGGTTGAGCCCCAGGAGTCATATCCCATGTTGCCAGGGAGGTTTACATCCCTGGGAGTCATGTCCTATGTAAGGAGGCGGGTAGTGAGTTCACCTGCCAAGTTGGCTTAGAGAGAAAGACCACTTCTGAGCAACAGAAGTGGTCTAGTGGTAAGAAACTCTCAGATGTTGTTCATCTGGAAATACCTTAATCTTGCCCTCAATTTTGAAAGTTTCACTGGATGTAAACTTCTTGACTGGAAATTATTTTCTTTCAGCACTTTAAATATGCTGTCTCACTGTCTTCTTGCCTGCTTTGTTTTGAGGAGAAATCAGCTCCCATGTACACGGCATGTTATTTCCTTCTTGCAGCCTTCATGATTCTTTGTCTTTGCATTCAGTTGTTTGATTATGTAGCTGGCTATGATCCTTTGAGTTTACACTGTATGGAGTTTGTTGACCTTGGATGTGTATTTTCGTGTCTTCTGTTACATATAAGGAAATTTCAGCTACCATTTCTTGAAAAATCATTTCTGCCTCTGTCTTTTCCTTCTCAAACTCACATAATGCATGTAATATTATACTTGATGTTGTCTCATATGTCTCTTAGGCTTTGTTCATTTGTCTTCATTTTTTTTATCTTTCTGTTCATCAAACTGAATAATTTATAAGCTTATCTTCAACTTCAGGATTCTTTCTACTTTCAGCTCCAGTATACTTTTTTTTCCTTCCCCCTTAATTTTTTTTAATGTTTTTTTATTGTGAAATATAACATATATACAAAAAACTGATAGATTTCCAAATACATTTTAACAAGTAGTTATAGAACAGATTTTAAAGCTTGGTATGTGTTACAATTCCGTGATTTATTGTTTTTTCTTCTAGTGGCTCCAAGATACTAGAGACCAACAGAAATATCAATATAATGTTTCAGCAGTCATGCTCATTAGTTAAAGCCTATCTTTTCTGTTATATTCCTCCTTCTCTCTTTTTTCTTTTTTTTGTGAAAATAGCATATATACAAAAAAGCAATATTTCAAAGTACATCACAGCAATTAATTGTAGAATAGATTTCAGAGTTTGCTATGGTTTACAATTTCACAATTTTAGGTTTTTGCTTCCAGCTGCTCTAAGGTACTGAAGACTAAAAGAAATACCAATACAGAGATTCAGCACTTATACTCATTTGTTAAACTCGAATTTCTCTGTATAACTCCACCATCACCTTTGATCCTTCCCCCACTCTTTTTTTTTAACTTTTTTTATTGTATAGTATAACATATATGGGAGGAAAAGAAATAAAAAAGCAATAGTTTTCAAAGCACTCTTCAAAAGGTGGTTACAGGATACAGCCCAGAGTTTGTCGTGGGCTACCATATGATCCTCTCATACTTTTCCTTCTAGCTGCTCCAGAATATAGGAGGCTACAGGACTTAAAATACTTTTTTATCATCACAATCAATTTTTTTTCCTTCTTTTTTTTGTGAACAATAACATATGTACGAAAAAGCTATAAATTTCAAAGCACAGCATCACAATTAGTTGCAGAACATATTTCAGATTTTGACATGGGTTACAATTTCACAATTTTAGGATTTTACTTCTAGCTGCTCTAAAATACTGGAGACTAAAAGAGATATCAATTTAATGATTCAGCATTCATATTATTTGTTAAGTCTTATCGTCTATGTATAATTCCACCATCACCTTTGATCTTTTTGTACCTCTCTTTGGGGTTATTTGGGCTATAGCAATTCTGAATTTTTTATATTGGAAGAGTCTGTCACTAATATGGAGTAGGGAGATGGAACTATCGATGTTCTGGAGAGGCTGGGCTAGGTTTCAGGACTTATCTGGACCAGGGACCCATCTGGAGGTTGCACGTTTCTAGAAATTTATTCTAGTGCCTGGAACACTTGTGGAATCTTATATATTGCCCTAGGTGTTCTTTAGGATTGGCTGGAATGGTCCTGGATGGGAGTTGGCAGATTATGATAGGTAGCAAGGTCTACCTGAAGCTTGCATAAGAGCCGTCTCCAGACTAGCCTCTCAACTCTATTTGAATTCTCTCTGCCACTGATAGTTTATTAATTACACTTCTTTTCCCCCTTTTTGTCATGATGGAATTGTTGATCCCACAGTGCCAGGTCTGGACCCATCCCTGGGGGTCATCTCCCACATAGCCAGGGAGACTTTTACCCCTGGATGTCATGTCCCATTTAGGCGAGAAAGCAATGACTTCACTTGCAGAACTGGGCCCAGAGAGAGCGAGGTCACATCTGGGCAACAAAAAAGGTCCTCCAGAAGTAATTCTTAGACATGCCTATAGGTAGTCTGAACTTCCCTGCTACCTACATAAGCTTCACAAGAGTAAGCCTCATGATCGAGGGCATGGCCTATTGAATTGGGTATCAATTCAAGGTTTTGACACAGTATCGGGAATTCCCTGATGGTAAGGCTTAATAGTTCCATAGTCTTTCTCCCCTCACTCAAGGATTTTGCCAATACTTTTTGATTATCTACTTAATATACCCTAGGATGTTTCCAGGCATTACAATAATCTATACAGGATTAAAGAACCTCTTTCTCATTCTGGGCTTCCTGTATTTCAGTTGTTAAATGAGCTATACAGATAGATTGAATTAGATTATGCACTACAGAAAATTTCAGTTCCAGATCAAATAAACCTTTCTTCCGTTAGTCTCAAAGAGTAGGTTTGGTTCTAAAATATAAACACTGTATTCCTTACTCCTATGTTCTGAATTACTTTAACCCCAATCTGTTCGGCTTTGTTCTTATCTCTAAATATCAGGTTATATATATAAAACAGCCTCTCAGAATCCAAAATTAATAATCACCACTCCAGACTTAATGTGTCTGCTCTGAAAGCTTACAATCTAGGCCCCTGTTTTTTTATAAGCATTTTCTAAAGGTGGCCATACCATTGTTTTTTTTGTTTCTGGCTATTTTGTCTCACCAGATGTCCCACATGTTCATTCACATCGTCGCATGCCTCATGACATTCTTCCTTTTTGTAGCAGCACAACCTTCATTCATAAGTATACACCATCGTTCTCCAATCTACTTTTCTCTCAGTGCATCCTTCATCAGCCTGCATTCATCAGGCATCGTGTAGAGGCCCCAAAGTCCACAGCCCATCAACATTCTCAATTTTAGATAATTTCATTGTTCCCAAGAGACAGAAAACCAATAAATGCACCCTCACCAAACAGGAAATCTAAACCTCCTCTTAACTGTTGTCCCTCACCCCGTTATTTACCTCTGCTGTTGCTATGGTAGTGCTGATAGTTTCCTTTTGACCATAGCTCATAGCATGCGATAGCAGTTTTCCTCCTGTACCCTGGATTTAAACACTCTTTATACAAGAATCATATCTTTGAAGTAATTCTTATGAGAACTCATTGATATTTCTAGTGTGAGTCAGTGGAACATGTAGGTCTATACAGCCCCTTTCAATCTTGTTCATCTTCAAATTGATAATATTACTTCTAGACCCACCGTCACTCCTATCTGTTCACTTACATTGGAGTTCAACTTCATTAGCTAATGGTTCACCCATCTCTAGCTTCTGTCTATCTCTAAGTCTCCTGTATTCTGTATTATAAGCCTCGGATTATATCTTTATGCTCATCATAAAAGTGAAATCATACAGTATCTATCCTTTTGTATCTGGCTAATTTTGCTCAGCATTATGTCATCAGGGCTCATCCATCTTGTCATGTGCTTCAGGACATCATTTTGTCTTACTGCTGCATAATATTCCATTGTATGTATATACCACATTTTGTTGATCCACTCATCTGTCGATGGGCATTTGATTTGTTCCCATCTTTTGGTCATTGTGAATAATGCTGCTGTGAACAACAGTGTGCAAATGTCTGTTTGTATCATTACTTTCAGCTCTTCTGGGTATATACCAAGTAGTGCTATTGCTGGGACATAGGGCAACTCAATATTAGTTTCCTAAGGAACCACCAAACAGTCTTCCATAGTGGCTGCACCATTATACAGTCCCACCAGCAGTGCATAAATGTCCCCCTTTCTCCACATCCTCTCCAACTTTTATACTTCCCTGTTTGTTTAACAGCAGCCATTCTTATAGATGTGAGGTGGTATCTCATTGTAGTCTTGATCTGCATTTCCTTTATAGCCAGTGAAAATGAGCATCTCTCCATGCACTTTTGAGCCATCTGTATTTGCTCTTCAGAAAAATGCCTATTCATATGTTTAGCCCATCTTATAATTGGATTGTTTGTTCTTTTGCTGTTGAGTTGTATGATTTCTTTGTATAAACAGGAAATCAAACCTTTGTCTGATATATGATTTTCAAATATTTTCTCCCACTGAGTTGGCTGCCTCTTCACCTTTTTGACAAAGTCTTTTGAGGTACAGAAGCATTTGATCGAGGATTTCCCATTTGTCTAATTTTTCTTTTGTTGCTTGTGCTTTGGGTGTAAAATTTAGGAAGCTACCTCCTATTACTAGGTCTTGAAGATATTTCCCTACATTTTCTTCTAGAAGCTTTATGGTGCTAGTTTTAATATTTGAGTGTTTGAGCCACTTTGAGTTAATTTTTGTGTAGGGTGTAAGATAGGGGTCTTCTTTCATTCTCTTGGCTATTGATATCCAGTTCTCAGTGCCCAATTATTGAAAAGACTGTTTTGTCCCAGTTCAGAGGATTTGGGGGCCTTGTCAAAAATCCATTGACCCCCCCCCAGAGAATGTCTTTTGTTACTCAGATGTGGCCTCCCTCTGTCAGCCAACATGACAAGCAAACTCACTGCCCTCACCCTCTCTACATGGGACATGACTCCCAGGGGTGTGGACCTTCCTAGCAATGTGGGACAGAAATCCTAGAATGAACTGGGACTCAGCATCAAGTGATTGAGAAAATCTTCTCGACCAAAAGGGGGAAGAATGAAATGAGACAAAATAAAGTGTCAGTGGCTGAGAGATTCCAAACAGAATCGAGAGGTTATCCTGGAGGTTATTCTTACACAATATAGAGATACATCCTTTTTAGTTAAAGTGTAATGGAGAAGGTGGAGGGAACTACCTCAAAATGTAGAGCTGTGTTCCAGTAGCCATGTTTCTTGTAGATGAGTATATAATGATTTAGCTTTCACAATGTCACTGTGTGATTGTGAAAACCTTTTGTCTGATGCTCCTTGTATCTACCTTTTCAACAGATGAGTAAAACATATGGCTTAAAAATAAATAAATAATAGGGGGGACAAATGTTAAAATAAATTTAGTAGATTGAAATGCTGGTGATCGGTGAGGGGGAGCGGGAGGAGGTATGGTATGTGTGAATTTTTTTCTTTTTTTTTTTATTTCTTTTTCTGAATTGATTCAAATGTTCTGAGAGGTGATTGTGGTGATTGTGGTGATGAATATACAACTATGTGATGATAATGTGAGTTATTGTTTATATACCAAGAATGGTATGATCATATGGTAAGAATGTTTGTGTTTATATGTTGTTATATTTAAAAAAAAATAAAAAGTTTTTTTTTTAATAAATCAGTTAACCATAGATTTGGTGGTCTATTTTCTACACTCTCAACTCGATTCCATTGGTCAGTGCTTCTGTCTTTGTGCCAGTACCATGCTGTTTTGACCACTGTGGCTTTATAATAGGTTTTAAAGTCAGGGAGTGTGTATCCTCCCACTTTGTTTTTATTTTTCGGAGTGGTTTTAGCTATTTAGGGTCTCTTTCTCTCCCAGATGAATTTGGTAGTGAGCTTTTTCAAATGTTCAAAGTAGGTTGTTGGAATTTTCATTGGTACTGTGTTGAATCTATAGATCAATTTGGGAAGAATTGACATCTTAACTATATTTAGCCTTCCTAGCCATGAGCAGGGAATGTCTTTCCACCTATTTAGATCTCCTTTGATTTCTTTTAGCAATGTCATGTAGTTTTCTGTGTACAAGTTCTTTACATCCCTAGTTAAGTTCATTCCTAAGTATTCTTTTAGTTGCTCTTTTGAATGGAATATTTTCCTTAACTGACTCCTCAGCTAGGTCATTGCTTGTGTATAGAAATGTTACCGATATTTGCACATTAATTTTATATCCCGCCACCTTGCTGAATTTGTTTATTAGCTCAAGTAACTTTGCTGTAGATTTCTCAGGATCTTCCAAGTAAAGTATCATATCATCTGCAAATAATAAGAGTTTTACTTCTTCCTTTCCAATTTGGATGCCTTTTATTTCTTTGTCCTGCCTGATTGCTCTAGCTAGAACTTATAGCACAATGTTGAATAACCGGTGACAGTGGGCATCCTTGTCTTGTACCTGATCTTAGGGGGCAGTCTTTCAGTCTCTCTCCAGTGAATACGATGCTGGCTATTGGTTTTTCATATATTCCCTTTATCATATTGAGGTAGTTACCTTTGATTCCTATCTTTTGGAGTGTTTTTCTCAGAAAAGGATGCTGAATTTTGTTGAATGCTTTTTCAGCATCAATCGAGATGATCATGTGATTTTTCCCTTTTGATTTGTTAATGTGCTGTATTACATTCATTGATTTTCATGTGTTGAACCATCCTTGCATTCCTGGTATAAATCGCACTTTGTCATGGTATATAATTCTTTTAATGTGTTGTTGGATTCAATTTGCTAATATTTTATTGAGAATTTTTGCATCTGTGTTCATTAGGGAGATTAGCTTATAGTTTTCCTTTCTTATAGCATCTTTACCCAGTTTTGGTTTTAAAATGATATTAACTTCATAAAATGAGTTAGGTAGAGTTCCTTTTTCCTCAATTTTTTTGGAAACGTTTACGCAGGATTGGTCTTAGTTCTTTCTGCAATGTTTGATAAAATTCCCCTGTGAGGCCATTTGGCCCTGGCATTTTCTTTGTAGGAAGATTTTTGATGCTGATTGAATCTCTTTACTTGTGATTGGTTTGTTGAGATCTTCTGTTTCTTCCTGAGTCAGTGTAGCTTGTTTGTGTGTCTCCAGAAATTTGT